>JAWWQZ010000342.1:0-131933 GCA_033815515.1 Cryptocheilus praepositus
TCTTCCTTAACTCCACCTACATCGGTCTATTGACCGACGACAATATTGCCTCCGAGCAGCAGGCCATACTTTCCGCCGTGCCGCTTTATTACCTCGTCCAGGATTCCTTTGTTCGCCCGCGAAACCCCTAATCACACGCCCGTCAAAGAGACTCTCCACGTTATTACGCGAAGTCGTTAGTCGCTTCGCACATCTGTCCACGTCAATCAGTCAAATCGCGGCAGACCACGCGGCTAAACACTTATTACCGCCACTTCCGTCGAAAAACATAGTGATTAGAAGGACAAACGCGAATGAGCGGAACGCGCAAGGTTTTTCTGATGAAAAATGCAACGATGGGACATGGGACACGGGGGATTTTTTGGAGGATGGCGGAAATGGGGGGTTTTGGGGGGAAGGTAATTCATTTGTGGATTTTTATGGGAGAGGAACAACCATTTTTGAACAAATTTCGACGATTTTTTAGGAACTGCAGGAACGCGGGGGGGGGGGGGGGGGGGTTGTAGGGTAGGTAATTAATTTTCTGAATTTTTATGGGGGAGAATAAACATTTCTAAAGAAATTTCGCCGATTTTTTGGAAAGTGGGGGTTTTGGGGGTAAGGTAATTCATTTATGGATTTTTGTGGGGAGGAAAAATTTGTTGAAATTTCGACGATTTTTTGGTAACTACCGATAAAGTGAGGATATTGTAGGAAAGGTAATTTATTTTCTCAATTTTTATGGGGGAAAAAAAATGTCTGCGAAATCCGATGCTCGGTGATTTTTGTTTGCAATAACTTTGCTCCCAACAATTTTCTTCCAAAACGCACCCAATACAAAATACTCCGAATCTACGAAGTTTAACATTGATACCCGTATCATGTTAGATTTTTTGGAGAATGGCGGAAATGTAGGGATTTTGGGGGGAAGGTAATTAATTTGTAGATTTTTATGGGGGAGAAAGAAAAATTTTTGAAGAAACTTCGACGATTTTTTTGGAAAGTGGCGGAAACGTGGAGGATTTTTGTAGAGAAGGTAATTAATTTTCGTTATTTTTATGGGGGAGAAGAAAAATTTTTAAAGAAATTTCGGCAATTTTTTGTAGAATGGCTAAAAAGTGGGGGTTTTGCAGGGAAGGTAAGTAATTTCTGGATTTTTATGGGGGAGGAACAAACATTTTTGAAGAAACTTCGGCGATTTTTTTGGAAAGTGGCGGAAATGTGGAGGATTTTTGTAGGGAAGATGATTAATTTTGTGGGTTTTTATGGCGGAGAAAAAAATGTTTACGAAATGTTCTGGAAACAACCGGAAACGTTAGGGCTTTAGAGGGAAGATAATTCATTTTCGGAATATTTATGGGAGAGAACAAAAATTCTTGAGGAAAATTCGGCGATTTTTTGGAAAATAGCGAAAATGTGGAGGAATTTTGTAGGGAAGGTAATTAACTTCCTGGATTTTTATGGCGGAGAAAAAAATGTTGAAAACATTTTTTGGAAACAACCGGAAAAGTTGGGGTTTTAGAGGGAAGATAATTAACTTTCTGAATTTTATGGGGGAGGAACAACAATTTTTGAAGAAATTTCGGCAATTTTCTGAAAACTGCCAAAAAAGTGGGGATTTTGTAGGAAAGGTAATTCATTTTCTCAATTTTTATGGAGGAAAACAAAAGTGTTGAAAAATTTTCTGCGAAATCCGATGCTCGGTGATTTTTGTTTGCAATGACTTTGTTCCCAACAATTTTCTTCCAAAACGCACCCAATACAAAATACTCCAAATCTACGTACTTTAACATTTATTTCCATATCGCGTTAGAATTATGGTTTCATAAATCATGAAGCAGTCATTCTACAAAAAAACCTTTCATACAAAAGTTCCTCCTTACATCCACCACAACTACTTTTGTTTCAACAATTTCTTTCCCAAATGCCTCCAAATTCCACTATCTAAATTTAATCTAATTTAACACATATTCCGCTTCGCTTAACAATTATGTCTTATAAATCATGAAACACTAATTTTACAAAAAAACCTTCCCAACAAAAGTTCCTCCTTGCAACTATTATAACAACTTTTACCCCCACGATTTCTTTCCCAAACACCTCCAAATCATAATATCTCAATTTAACCTAATTCAACACATTTTGGCCCTACGCATAACAATTATAAGTCTCATAAATCATGAAATCTTCATTCTACAAAAAAACATTTTAAACAAAACTTCTCCCTTATAACCAGTACAACAACTTTTGTCTCAACAATTTATTTTCTAAACACCTCCAAATCACAGTATCTCAATTTAACGTAATTTAACATCGCGCAATAATTATAAGTCTCATAAATCATGGAATATTGATTCTGCAAAAGAAACTTTCAAACGAAACTCCTCCCGCACAATCAGTACAACAACTTTTATCCCAACAATTTCTTTCCCAAACACCTCCAAACCATAATATTGCAATTTACTGTAATTTCGCATACAATACATACCCCCATCGTATATCAATTGTAAGTCTCATAAATCATGAACCACTCATGGTAGAAAAAATCTTTCCAAACAAAAGTTCTTCCTTACACCCACCACAACAACTTTTATTGCAACAATTTCTTTCCAAAACACCTCCAATTCACACTACCTCAATTTAACCTAATTCCCTCCTCTCCCAAGAATTTTCTACCTCGCACCCCCCGGAACCCCATTCCCAAAAAACCTCCAACCAAAGTTTCTCTTCGTAATTATCACAACAATTTTTTCCCAACAATTCCTTTCCCAAACACCTCCAAACCACAATATTGCAATTTACTCTAATTTCACATATAATACATACCCCCATCGTATATCAATTGTAAATCTCATAAATCATGAACCACTCATGATAGAAAAAAACTTTTCAAACAAAAGTTCCTCCTTACACCCACCACAACAACTTTTATTGCAAGAATTTCTTTCCAAAACCCCTCCAATTCACAGTACCTCAATTTAACCTAATTCCCTCCTCTCCCAAGAATTTTCTACCTCGAACCCCCCGGGACCCCCATTTTCAAAAAACCTCCAACCAAAGTTCCTGTTCATAACTATCACAATTTTTATCCCAACAATTTCTTTCTCAAATGCCACCCAATAATGCTACCCCAACTTCATCTAATTCAACACACATTGCCCACATCGAATAACAATTATAAGTCTCATAAATCACGAAATACTCATTCTACAAAAAAACTTTTGAAACAAAAGTTCTTGCTTGCAACCATTATAACAACTTTTATCTCAAACATTTCTTTTAAAAATCACACTATCTCAATTTAACCTAATTCCCCACATATTCTTTCCTTTCCCAAGAATTCTACTTCGCACCCCCCGGGACCCCCATTCCCAAAAACTCTCCAAACCTAAACTTCCTGCATCCCCTCCCCTCCGAAAAGCCCGGAGGTCGTGCCATCGGGCGAAAGCGGGCAAAAACGTGCGAAAAATGTGGGAAAAAGCACGCGTCGTCGACATTAGCGAAACAGGTCGGTCGAAAATGGCGCGGGGCTCGTGTAAACAGCGAGCGGAAGCGGAGAAAGATAGAAGCGGCGAAGGACTTTATGTCTTTTCGTTTCCACAATCAAACGCGCACTCCCCGGGCATTGTGAATGTTGACACGGAGTATATTTGTCTAGCAATGGAGGAGCGTTGATAGAGGGAAGAGGAGTGGAGAAGCGGAGAACTTGCGAGGGAGAGAGAGGGCCGGGCTCAAATATTGTGCCGAGGCATTCAGAGCCGCGGCGACGATCATGGACGAATTATGACACGTTAAACCTGTATTAATACGACGCGATGTGTGGTAGATGGAATGCAGAGTGGACGGGCCGCGTGGTTTTTGCATGGGGCACCATGATGGTTTCTATGGGGTTTTCTATGGGGTTTTCTGTAAGAAAATTGACGACGCACCGTATGCGTTATGACAAAAGTTAAAAATTTGTAATATTTCATTCTATCGAAATTGATGACGCACCGTATGCGTCATGAAAAAAAATGAGAATATTCTTAATATTTCATTCTATCGAAATTGATGACGCACCGTATGCGTCATGAAGAAAAATGAGAAAATTCTTAATATTTCATTCTATCGAAATTGATGACGCACCGCATGCGTCATGGCGAAAAATGAAAAAATTTTTAATATTTCATTCTATCGAAATTGATGACGCACCGTATGCGTCATGACGAAAAATCTGAATATTCTTAATATTTCATTCTATCGAAATTGATGACGCACCGTATGCGTCACGACGCAAAATTAAAAAATTTGTAATATTTAATTCTATCGAAATTGATGACGCACCGTATGTGTCATGACGAAAAATCTGAATATTCTTAATATTTCATTCTATCGAAGTTGATGACGCACCATATGCGTCATGAGGAAAAATTTGAAAATTGTCAATATTTGACTCTATTAAAGTTATTTATATATTTTGAGGTGTCACTGCAATATAAACAAGAGAAATTATTTTCTAATAATAATTTACGTCTATTTTAACTTTAAACTATTCATTTTCCTATTATATTTCCTATTCATTTTAAACCTGTATTAATACGACGCGATGTGTGCTGGATGGAATGCGGAGTGGACGGGCCACGTGTTTTTTGCATGGGGCACCATAGCAATTTCTATGGGGGTGGAATGGGTGTTTTGATGTCTGTTTTGTTGTGAAATCGTTTTTTTGTGGTGTGTTTTTTGCATGGGGCACCATGGTGGTTTCTATGGGGTTTTGGTGGGAAATTATTTTTTTGATGGTGTGTTTTTAAAGGGAAATGATCAGTATGGTGGAAATGTGTATATTTTGAGGCGTCGCTGCAATATTGCGAGTTTTTGGGGAATTAGTTTTTTTGTGGTATGTTTTTTGCATGGGACACCATAGTGGTTTCTATGGGGGTGAAATGGGGTTTTCTGTAGGAAAATTGATGACGCATCGTATGCGTCATCAATATATGTCACAAAATTTAATAATAAAAATTTCAATATTTGCTATCGTCCAATTCGATGACGCACCATATGCGTCATGTCGAAAAAGTTGCAAAATTTTAATATTTGACGCCATTAAAATGGATAATGCACCGTATGCGTCATATAAAAAAATTTGAAAAATGTTAATACTTGAATCGATCAAAAACAATGACGCACCATGTGCGTCATGACGGAAAATTTGAAAATTGCCAATATTTGACTCTATCAAAATTGTTTATATATTTTGAGATATTATATATTTTGAGGTGTCACTGCAATATAAACAATAGAAATTATTTTCTAATAATAATTTACGTCTATTTTAAATTTAAATTATTCATTTTCCTATTATATGACACGTTAAACCTGTATTAATACGACGCGATGTGTGGTAGGTGGAATGCAGAGTGGACGGGCCGAGTGTTTTTTACATGGGGCACCATGGCGGTCTCTATGGGGGTGGAATGGGAATTTCGTTGTGAGTTTTTGGAGAATTACTTTTTTTATGATGTGTTTTTTTTATGGGGCACCATGGAGGTTTCTATGGGGTTTTGGTGGGAAATTATTTTTTTGATATTGTGTTTTTCAAGGGAATGGCCAGTACGATGGAAATGCATGTATTTTTGTGTATGGATCTGCAATACAAATAATATACATTTTTAGTTTTTACTTTTAAGTTTAGTACTTACTTTTATACCCCATACTGATGATGAAAAATGTTTTTATTCTACTAATAGGATCTGAGGACGATGGCGACTTTTATAAGTGGTGGAATGGGGTTTTTGGTCATTTATTGGGGTACGGAATTATTTTTTTGACGATGTGTTTTTTAAGGGAATGCCCAGTATGGTGGAAATAATTGTAAATAATAGTTATCGTATAATACATTTTTTGTAAATAATAATTTACGTCTATCTTAATTTTGAATTATTTATTTTCCTATTATATGTCACGTTAAATCTATACTAATACGACGCAATGTGTGGTTGGAGGAATGCAGAGTAGACGGGCCGCGTGTTTTTTGCATGGGACACCATAGCGGTTTCTATGGGAGGTGGAACGGGGGTTTTGTTTGTAGTTTTTGGAGAATTAGTTTTTTTATGATCTGTTTTTTTTGCATGGGGCATCATGGTGGTTTCCATGGGGTTTTGGTGGGATCGGGGTTTTGATGTCTGTTTTGTCGCGGAATTATTTTTTTGATGGTGTGTTTTTAAAGGGAAATGATCAGTATGGTGGAAATGTGTATATTTTGAGGTGTCACTGCAATATTGCGAGTTTTTGGGGAATTAGTTTTTTATGGTATGTTTTTTGAATGGGGCACCATAGTGAATTTTATGGGGGTGGAATGGGGGTTTTGTTGTGAGTTTTTTGGGGAATTAGTTTTTTGTGATGTGTTTTTTGCATGGGACACAATGGTGGTTTCTATGGGATTTTGGTGGAAAATTATTTTTTTGATGGTGTGTATTTTTTCGGAATGGCTAGTGTAATAGAAATGCGTATATTTTGGTGGGAATTATTGTATTTGATGACGTGTTTTTTCATGGGAAATGGTCAGTATGGTAGAAATAATTGTAAATAATAGTTAATATATAGTAAATTTTTTGTAAATAATAATTTACGTCTATTTTAATTTTAAATTATTTATCTTCCTATTATATGACACGTTAAAGAATGCAGAGTGGACAGGCCGAGTGTTTTTTGCATGGGGCCCCATTGCGGTTTCTATGGGGGTGGAATGGGAGTTTTAATGTCTGTTTTGTTGTGGAATTAATTTCTTGATGGTGTGTTTTTAAAAGGAAAATTATCAGTATGGTGGAAACGTGTACATTTTGAGGTGTCACTGCAATATAACCAATAAAAATGATTTTCAGATAATAATTGACGTCTATTTTAACTTTAAATTATTCATTTTCCTATTATTTGACACGTTAAATCTATATTAATACGACGCGCGGTGTGCTGGGTTGAATGTAGAGTGAACGGACCGTGTATTTTTTGCATGGGGCACCATGGCGGTCTCTATGGGGGTTTTGATGTCTGTTTTGTTGTGGAATTATTTTTTTTGATGGTGTATTTTTAATGGGAAATTATCAGTACGGTGGAAATGTGTATAATTTGAGGTGTCACTCCAATATTGCGAGTTTTTGGGAAATTAGTTTTTTTATGATATCTTTTTTGCATGGGGCACTATAGGGATATTTATGGGAGGTCGAATGGGGATTTTATTGTAAGTTTTTGGGGGAGTAGTTTTTTATGGCATGTTTTTTGCATGGGGCACCATAGTGGTCTTTATGGTGGTGGAATGGGGTTTTCTGTCGGCTGTTTTTGGGAGAATTATTTTTAATGATGAATTTTTTAAGGGGTGGCTAGTATGGTGGAAATATGTATATTTTGGTGTATGTCACTGCGATATAAATTAGTTATAAATAATAATTTACGTCTATTTTAATTTTTAATTATTTATATTCGATTTTTGTGGGAGGCAGAATGGGGGTTTTGTTGTGAGTTTTTGGGAAATCAGTTGTTTTATGATATGTTTCTTGCACGGGGCACCATAGTAGTTTCTATGGGAAGTGGAATGGGGGTTTTGTTGTAAGTTTTTGGGAAATTTGTTTTTTTATGATACGTTTTTTGCATGGGGCTCCATAGTGATTTCTACGGGGGCGGATGGGGTTTTCTGTCGGGTGTTATTAGGAGAATTATTACGGCCAGTATGGTGAAAACATGTACATTTTGGTGTATGTCACTGCAATATAAATTATTTATAAATAATAATTTACGTCTATTTTAATTTTTAATTATTTATTTTCCTATTATGTGACACATTAAACCTGTATTAATACGACGCGATGTGTGCTGGATAGAATGCGGAGTGGACGGGAAGTGTGTTTTTTGCATGGGGCACCGTAGCGGTTTCTATGGGAGTTGGAATGGTAGTTTTGTTGTGACTTTTTGGGGAATTAGTTTTTTGTGGTGCGTTTTTTGCATGGGCTACCATGGTGGTTTCTATTGGGTCTTCTATGGGGTTTTCTGTAGGAAAATTGATGACGCACCGTATGCGTCATGACACAAAATATGAAAATTTCAATATTTGCTATCGTCCAACTTGATGACCCATCGTATGCGTCATATCGAAAAAATTTCGAAATTTCACTATTCAACCGCATTAAAATTCTTGACGCACCGTATGCGTCACGCTGTAAAATCCTGACAATTTTAATATTTACTGCCGGCAAAATTGATGACGCACCATATGCGTCATGACAAAAAATTAAAAAAATTCTAATATTTGTTTTGGTCAAAATTATGTTATATTTTTTAAACAAAGTTTAATTATTGAAAAAAACGAAATTTAAAATACACTTAAATCGAATAAACTTTCAGAAACATATGAATTTTAAAATCGATATCTGTTTGTTCCAATAAAATCTATGCTATCTAATCAATGTTTTATTTTTAATTTTTCTTATTCTTTCCCTTTTCTCTGTTCTTTTGCAATTGCACCGTTGGTAACATAAACACTGCATTAAAATTAATGACGCACCTAATGCGTCATGACGAAAAACTCTAATATTTGACACCATCAATATTCATGACGCACCGTATGCGTCACGTTGAAAAACTTCTGAATTCTAATGTTTGGTACCGTCAAAACTGATGACGCACCGTATGCGTCATGGCGAGAATTTATAGTATTTGGTACCGACAAAATTGATGACGCACCGAATGCGTCATGACGAAAAATGAAAAAATTTCATATTTGCTTCCGTCCAATTTGATGACGCACCGTTTGTGTCATGTCGAAAAATTGCGAAATTTTAATACTTGACAAAATTAAAATTGATGACGCACCATATGCGTCATGACGAAAAATGTTACTATTTGACTCCATGAAAATTGATGACGCACCGTATGCGTCATGTCGAAAAATTACGAAATTTTAATACTTGACAAAATTAAAACTGATGACGCACCATATCCGTCATTACAAAGAATGTTACTATTTGACTCCATAAAAATTGATGACGCACCGTATGCGTCATGTCGAAAAATTTGAGAAATATTACTACATTTACTCCATTAAAATTGATGACGCACCGTATGCGTCATGGCGAAAAATTTGAGAAATTTTAATACTTCACCCTGTTACAATTGGTGACGCACCGTATGCGTCATGTCGAAAAACTTGGAAATTTGGTTACCTCCAATTTCATGACGCACCGTATGCGTCACGCTAAAAAATGCATGCACCCCAAACCTGCATTTCCTCACCCCTGCACCCCGACTCGCCTCCACCTTCAAATCTTGGAAATTCGTCCGCAATGATCGCCGTGGGATCCCATAACTCGTCCCTCGCCGGAGTCCACCGCCGTAAACAAGCGTCCAATATCCGGCAGGGCGATTTTTTGCCGGTAATCGGGCGGCAACGCGAAGTTCATTAGTTTGCACGCGATGGGCTAGAGTGGAGGCAAACAGTCGGTCCGTAGACACAAAGCGCCGGCGAGAAGGAGAAGGACGGCGAGGGCGAGAGAGAATGGCAAAGGTACATATTCCTCTAGATAACGACGGATCAATATTTATTGAAAAACATTGTCGAACACACTTCTCTTGTAAAATTCGCAAGACCACAAAAATCATGAAATTCGTAAAAATCGTCAAAATTCTTAGGAATTAGAAACATCATGAAATTCATAAAAATTCACAGAAATGACAAAAATTATGACACTCATCAAAATCGTAGAAATTCTGAAAATCGTAAAAATCATAAAAATTCGCAGAATTACAAAAATCATGAAATTCGCGGATTTTACGAAAATCATGAAACTCGCAAGACCACAAGAATCATGATATTCGTAAAAGTCGTCAAAATATTTAGGAATTAGAAAAATCATGAAATTCGTAAAAATTCACAGAAATCGCAAAAATCATGACATTCATAAAAATCGTAGAAATTCTGAAAATCGTAAAAATCGTAAAAATTCGCATAAATTACAAAAATCATGAAATTCGCAGATTTTACAAAAATCATGAAATTCGCAAGACCACAAAAATCATGAAATTCGTAAAAATCGTTAAAATAGTTAGGAATTAGAAAAATCATGAAATTCGTAAAAATTCACAGAAATGACAAAAATGATGACATTCATAAATATCGTAAAAATTCTGAAAATCGTAAAAATCGTAAAAATTCGCAGAAATTACAAAAATCATGAAATTCGCAGATTTTACGAAAATCATGAAATTCGCAGATTTTACAAAAATCCTGAAATTCGTAGGTGAAATTCGTAAAAATTGTCAAAATACTTAGGAATTAGAAAAATCATGAAACTCATAAAAATGCACAGAAATGACAAAAATCATGACATTTATAAAAATCGCAAAAATTCTGAAAATCCCAAAAATCGCAAAAATTCGCAGAAATTACAAAAATCATGAAATTCGCAGATTTTACAAAAATCATTAAATTCGCAAGAGACAAAAATGTGACGTAAAAGGGGTGAAAATAGTTAGGAATTAGAAAAATCATGAATAGAGAGTTCGCAGAAATGACAAAAATCATGACATTCATAAAAATCGTAGAAATTCTGAAAAGTAAAAAGGGTAAAAGTTCGCATTGAGACAGAGGATGAGCCTGCGGATGTGTGTGAGTGAGTGAGGGAATGTGAGAGTGAGTGAGAAGGAAAGTGTGAGAGTAAGTGAAACAGAAAGAGAAACGGCGTGTGGGCAAGAGTGGGAGAGTGAGTGAGGGAGTGAAACATAAAGTGAAATAGCGGGAGTAGTGTCGGAGTAAATGAGGGAGTGAGACAGAGAGTGAAATGGCGGGATTAAGGGAGAGAGTGAGTGAGTGAGAAGGCATGAAGGAGTGAATGAGTGAGAGAGACAGACTAAGAAGGCGTGAGTAAGGAAGTAGAAGAGTGAGAGAATGAGAAGGTTAGAATAAGAGAGTAAGAGAGTGGGAGATATAGGTATTCATGTGGAACGGAATAGAAAGATGCTTAGTTAAACATAGATGCGTGTGTATATATACATATATTGGACACCCCGCTCTATCTCTCTCTATGTGTATATATGTATATACACACATATATTTATTTTGAACGAATATTAAATGAAATGTGAAAAATTGGACTTTTATATATGTATATGTATACACACATAAATAAAATTGTATTTACATATATATATATATACAATTTTTTAATTTTTGATTGATATTCATTTAAAAATAAATATCAAAATTTATTTAAAAGTAAATAATCGAAAAATTATACTTATATATATATATTTATTTTTAAATGAATTTTAACTGGAATTTGAAAAATTATATCAGTATGTATATATATATATATAGAGAGAGAGAGAGAAATTTAACATAATATTTATATATATATATATATATATATACTAATATAATTTTTTAATTGAAAAAAAAGAATGTATATATACATAAATATATGTTTACGCACATGTATATATACATTCTTGTATATATACATGTGCGTAAACTGTGCTTCTATGTATATATACATTCTTTTTTTCAATTAAAAAATTATATTAGTATATATATATAATATATGTATAAATATTATGTTAAATTTCTCTCTCTCTCTCTCTCTCTCTCTCTCTCTCTCTCTCTCTCTATATATATATATATATATATATATATATATATATATATATATATACACACACACACATATACATATAATACTAATATAATTTTTCAAATTCCAATTAAAATTCATTTAAAAATAAATATATTTATATAAGTAAATATATAAATATATATATATATATATATAAGTATAATTTTTCGATTATTTACTTTTAAATAAATTTCGATATTTATTTTTAAATGAATATCAATCAAAAATTAAAAAATTGTATATATATATATGTAAATACAATTTTATTTATGTGTATTTTCTTAAATTTCTGTTTATATATGTATATATATATGTTTACAGACATAAATAAAATTGTATTTTTATACATATATATACAAATATAATTTTTCAATTTTCAATTAATCTTCATTTAAAAATAAATATTCAAGTTTTCAATATATATATATATACATGTATACATAGAGACGGGAACTTCCATATATATATATATATATATTGTTTAACTATGTATCTCTCCATTTTAACTGAATACTAATTGAAAATTGAAAATATACTCATATAGATATGTGTATATATAATACATACATCAAATTTTTCAATTTTCAATTAATATTCATTTAAAAATAGAAAGATGCGTAGTTAAACATATATGCGTGTATATATATATATATATATACATATATGCATTTTCCCGTCTCTCTCTCTATATGTATGCATATATGTATATAGATACATCAAACTTTTCAATTTCCAATTAATATTCATTTAAAAATAGAGAAATGCATAGTTATACATATAAGCGTGGATATATACATATGTATATATATATATATATATATATATATATATATATATATATATATATGAATTTCCATTATTTATGGGTATATATATATACATATCTACGTAAATAAAATTTTGGAATTTTCGGTTAATATTCAAGTTTTCAATTAGATAAAATATTCAGTTTATATACTAAAATAAGAATCACCTGTATAGTTGCTTTCTTATTTGAGTTTATTAATTGAATATCATATATACATGTATATGTAAAAAGAGAGACAGAGGGAGGGGGAGAAAGCAATTATTTTATTTATGTATAAATATGATATTTATAATATGTATTAATATGATATGTATAATTATTATATTTATGTATAAATATGTATAAAATTTTATTTATGTATAAATATGAATTTATATACAAGAAGTAAAATATACATTCAGTTTCAACGATGCAAGTAAATACAATGCCTGCAAAACCAAAGATGCGCAGTATTATGTGTTTATAATTGAAAGGCATAAATATAGTGCATTAAAAGTCAAAGATGCACAGTTTTATGCGTGTATAGTTTAAAGCTACAAATTCAATGCATTTGAAACCAAAGATACGCAATATTATATATGCGTCATGAAATTTCTATGACCCACCGTATGGGTCATTCCAAATTTGTGACGCTTCACATAAATCATAACATTTTCATGACGCACCGTATGCATCACGTTGAAAAAGTTCTCAATTCTAACATTTGCTACCGTCGAAATTGATGACGCACCGTATGCGTCATGGCGAAAAATTATTATATTTGGTTCTGACAAAATTGATGACGCATCGTATGCAAATTTCGCAGAAATTACAAAAATCATGAAATTCACAAGACCACAAAAATCATGAAATTCGTAAAAATCGTAAAAATACTTAGGAATTAGAAAAATCATGAAATTCGTAAAAATTCACAGAAATGACAAAAATCATGACATTCATAAAAATCGTAAAAATTCTGAAAATCGTAAAAACCGTGAAAATTCACAGAAATTACAAAAATCATGAAATTCACAAGACGACAAAAATCATGAAATTCGTAAAAATCGTCAAAGTACTTAGGAATTAGAAAAATCATGAAATTCGTAAAAATTCACAGCAATTACAAAAATCATGACATTCACAAAAATCGCAGAAATTCTGAAAATCGTAGAAATCGTTAAAATTCGCGGCGAATTTCTTGCGTTCTCGTGTCTTAGCTTTCTACTTTCCTCCGTAGGTTTCGTCTCAAGGCAATATCGCGAGTTTCCGCTCGACGAGGCGTGTGTTCGTTTTTCAGTTTAATCGCCTGCCGTCTGTGCGTAAGCGCAGTAACGAAGTATTGCGAACGAACTTGGTCATCGGCTCGAAAGAACGAGGGCTCGATACATTCATTTCGAAATTCCACACTTCCGCAATCACCGTCTACCCGAATACGACACTATAGAGTCCAACACCACAGACTATAGTATGTTTCGGTATACAAATTTTGGAAAAATTAAGTTTAGCATTTAAGTTAAACGTAATTATTTAACATTAATTATTGCATTATTTATTAAGTTTAACATTTTAGTTTACGTACACTATAGAATGAACTGACACGCACTATAGTGTATTTCGGTATACAAATTTCGGAAAGAAAAAATGAGGAGGGTGAATGCAAAATATAGTTTTTTAGGTTTAACATTTAAGTTTAGCATTTTAGTGTACATATGCTATAAAATGCATAAACATACACTATAGTACATTTTAGTATACAAATTTCGGAGTAAGAAAGTGCGGAGCAAAAGTCAATTGAAAGAAAAATATGGTTTTTTGATATATGAAAGTTTTCCTAATAATATTTAAGTTTACATACACTATAGAATGCATGGACACGCACTATAGCATATTTCGGCACATAAATTTCGGAAGGAATCTAGAGGGTAGAAGCAAAATATAGTTTTTCGATATATGAAAGTTTTCTTGATAATATTTAACTTTACATATACTATAATCTGCATGGATATGCACTATAGAGTGTAACGCCATAGACTATAGTGTATTTCGGCATACAAATTTCGGAAAGAAAAAATGAAGAATGTGGAAGCAAAATATACTTCTTTAAATTTAACATTTATGTTTAGGTATACTGTACCATGCATTGACACGCACTATAGAGTATTACGGCATTAAAATTCCTAAGTACGAATGTTCGAAGGGTCCGAAATTAAACGCAGTTTTTGGATATACGAAAGTTTGCCGAATAATATTTAAACAGACTCACACTATACCATGCATTGACACATACTATCGTATATTTCGACGCACAAGCTTCTAAATATCAAATTTCAAAACATTCAAAGAAAAACATACTTTTTTCATTTATATAAATATCGTCATTCATGTATACATATTCGCATTCATACATCGACACGCACTATACCACATTTCAGTATACATATTTCTAGCTGCAAAAGGTTCCAAATATAATTTCTGCCCATAAATATATACCATACTCCGATACTCGTGTTTTTAAATATCAAGTATAATACGTAAATAATTTTTGCAGATAAACTGTCGTCAATCGTACTTATACATCAACACACACTATACCATACTCCGGTACCCCTATTCCTAATTACAAAAATTCCAAACATAATTTTTACATATGCAATATTGTCGTCGAAAGTATTCATACATGGACACACACTATACCATATTCCAGTACTCGGGTTACTAAATGCTAAAATTTCAATTTCGGTACTTCGTATTTCATGCATGCATAAAAACGCCTGCCAGCAAAGCGAATTTCAAAAAATCCGAATTATTTCCATACATCCCACCGCGTAAAAATCCACACCAACCGACACGCACTATACCATATTTCCGTACACATATTTCTAAATACCAGAATTTCAAACAATAATTTTTGTCGTCAATCGTGTTCATACATCATTCACAAACATAATTTTTACATATGGAAAATTATCGTCGAAAGTATTCATACGTCGACACACACTATACCATATTTCAAATACATGAAATTCTAAATAATCAAAACTCCCACCGTATTTTATCCATGCATAAAAACGCCTACCATCAGACGAATTTCAAAAAATACGATTTTCTTCCATACTTCCCACCGCGTAAAAATGCACACACACTATACCATTTTTCGGTGCACGCATTATTTAAAAATCAGAATTCCCAACATATTTCATGCATGCATAAAAACGCTTTCTAGCAGACAAATTTCAAAAAATCCGAATTATTTCCATACATCCCACCGCGTAAAAATTCACACCAACCGACACGGACTATACCATATTTCCGTACACATATTTCTAAATACCAGAATTTCAAACAATAATTTTTGCACATAAATAAAACTATCGTCACTCGTATTCATACATCGTTCACAAACATAATTTTTATGTATGGAAAATTATCGTCGAAAGTATTATATTCATACATCGGCACAGATTATACCATATTTCAAATACATGAAATTCTAAATAATCAAAACTCCCACCGTATTTTATCCATGCATAAAAACGCCTACCATCAGACGAATTTCAAAAAATACGATTTTCTTCCATACTTCCCACCGCATAAAAATGCACACACACTATACCATTTTTCGGTGCACGCATTATTTAAAAATCAGAATTCCCAATATATTTATGCATGCATAAAAACGCTTCCTAGCAGACGAATTTCAAAAAATCCGAATTTTTTCCATACTTCCCACCGCATAAAAATCCACACAAACCGACACGCACTATACCATATTTCCGTACACATATTTCTAAATACCAGAATTTCAAACAATAATTTTTGCACATAAATAAAACTATCGTCAATCGTATTCATACATCGTTCACAAACATAATTTTTATATATGGAAAATTATCGTCGAAAGTATTATATTCATACGTCGGCACAGACTATACCATATTTCAAATACATGAAATTCTAAATAATCAAAACTCCCACCGTATTTTATCCTTGCATAAAAACGCCTACCATCAGACGAATTTCAACAAATCCGAATTTTTTCCATACTTCCCACCGCATAAAAATGCACACACACTATACCATTTTTCGGTGCACGCATTATTTAAAAATCAGAATTCCCAACATATTTCATGCATGCATAAAAACGCCTCCTAGCAGACAAATTTCAAAAAGTCCGAATTTTTCCCATACATCCCACCGCATAAAAATCCACACCAACCGACACGCACTATACCATATTTCCGTACACATATTTCTAAATACCAGAATTTCAAACAATAATTTTTGCACATAAATAAAACTGTCGTCAATCGTATTCATACATCGTTCACAAACATAATTTTTATATATGGAAAATTATCCTCGAAAGTATTATATTCATACGTCGGCACAGACTATACCATATTTCAAATACATGAAATTCTAAATAATCAAAACTCCCACCGTATTTTATCCATGCATAAAAACACCTACCATCAGACGAATTTCAAAACATCCGAATTTTTTCCATACTTCCCACCGCATAAAAATCCACACGCACTATACCATATTCCGGTACACGCATTATTTAAAAATCAAAATTCCCAACATATTTCATGCATGCATAAAAGCGCTTCCTAGCAGACAAATTTTAAAAAAAATCGGAATTTTTTCCATACATCCCACCGCGTAAAAATCCACACAAACCGACACGCACTATAGCACGTGGCACGGGCAATAATTCCGCCATTTTGTCCTCCCCTCCCGGAGCTTCCCGTCCTTTTCTCACATTTCGCTCACTTTTAATATTTGCCCGAGGTAATCTATTTGCGTTATTACATTTGTTCACCGCGTTTAGCCGGCCGTTTGTTCTCTATTTCCTCCGCTCTTTACGCTTTTTACGCTTTTTACGCTTTTTACGCTCCTCCCGCCTTTTTCTGCCTTTTTCCGCCCTTTTCTGCCTTTTCCGCCCGCCTCCACGGCAACCTTCGATCGGTCATCGTTGTGGGACCAAGTTTTTGAAGCAAGGAAAGGCAAAAGGATGTTAGTGAATTTTGAAGATTTGAAACGCGGGAATTTTGGAGGGAAGAATTTGAATGAAGCAAACTTTAAAATCGCTGACTGATGAACGTTAATTTGATTTATGTTAGTTGGAGTATTTGAATTACGCAAATTATGTGTCAGCGAAAATTTGAATCACGGAAATTGAAATCTTAATAATTTTCGAGTGAAATTTAAATGACGGAAATTTAGGTATCAGCGATTTTCAGGTAGAAAACGTTGGAAATTAGAATATTGTTCGTTTTAGAGAGCAAAACTTGAATTACGAAAAAAGAAGTATCGTCAATTTTTAAGCGAAAAAATTAAATCGCGGGAATTTTGGAGGGAAGAATTTGAACGAAGCGAACTTTAATATCGCTGATGAACGTTAATTTGATTTATGGTAGTTGGAGTATTTGAATTACGAAAATTTAGGTGTCAGCAGAAAATTTGAATCACGAAAATTGAAATATTAATAATTTTCGAGTGAAATTTAAATTACGGAAATTTAGGTATCAGCAATTTTCAGGTAGAAAACGCTGGAAATTAGAATACTGTTCACTTTAGAGAGGAAAATTTGAATTACGAAAATTGAAGTATATTTTTAAGCGAAAAATTTAAGTCGCGGAAATTTTGGAGGGAAGAATTTGAATGTAGCGAACTTTAATATCGCTGACTGATGAACGTTAATTTGATTTATGGTAGTTGCAGTATTTGAATTGCGCAAATTATGTGTCAGCGGAAAATTTGAATCACGAAAATTGAAATATTAATAATTTTCGAATGAAATTTAAATTACGGAAATTTAGGTATCAGCGATTTTCAGGTAGAAAATGTTGGAAATTAGAATATTGTTAGTTTTAGAAAGGAAAACGAATTACGAAAATTGAAGTATCGTCAATTTTTAAGCGAAAAATTTAAATCGGGGGATTTTGGAGGGAAGAATTTGAATGAAGCGAACTTTAATATCGCTGATGAACGTTAATTTGATTTACGGCAGTTGGAGTATTTGAATTACGAAAATTTACGTGTCAGCGGAAAATTTGAATTACGAAAATTAAAATATTAAGAATTTTCGAATGAAATTTAAATTACGGAAATTTAGGTATCAGCGATTTTCAGGTAGAAAACGCTGGAAATTAGAATATTGTTTATTTTAGAGAGGAAAACTTGAATTACGAAAATTGAAGTATCGTCGATTTTTAAGCGAAAAATTTAAATCGCGGGAATTTTGGAGGGAAGAATTTTAATGAAGCGAACTTTAATATTGCTGATGAACGTTAATTTGATTTACGGCAGTTGGAGTGTTTTAATAACGAAAATTTACGTGTCAGCAAAAAATTTGAATCACGAAAATTAAAATATTAAGAATTTTCGGATGAAATTTAAGTTATGGAAATTTAGGTATCAGTGATTTTCATGTAGAAAACGTTGGAAATTAGAATGTTGTCCATTTTAGAGAGGAAAATTTGAATTACGAAAAATGAAGTATCGTCAATTTTTAAGCGAAAAATTTAAATCGCAGGAATTTTGGAGGCAAGAATTTGAATGAAGCAAACTTTAATACCGCTGACTGCTGAACGTTAATTTGATTTATGGTAGTTGGAGTATTTGAATTACGCAAATTATGTGTCAGCGAAAATTTGAATTACGAAAATTGAAATATTAATAATTTTCGCGTGAAATTTAAATGACGGAAATTTCGGTATCAGCAATTTTCAGGTAGAAAACGCTGGAAATTAAAATATTGTTCGTTTTCGAGACGAAAACTTGAATTACGAAAATTGAAGTATATTTTTAAGCGAAAAATTTAAATCGCGGGAATTTTGGAGGGAAGAATTTGAACGAAGCGAATTTTAATATTGCTGACTGACGAACGTTAATTTGATTTATGATAGTTGGAGTATTTGAATTACGAAAATTTACGTGTCAGAAGAAAATTTGAATCACGAAAATTTAAATATTGTAAATCGTTGAGCGATAGATCTAAAATATGTGAATTTCGATTCAAGCAATCTTGAAGTCGAGAACGCTGCAAATTAGAATATTGTTCATTCTCAAGCAGAAAATAGAAACGAGTATATATATATATATATATATATATGTACTCGTATCATTATCGTATTTCTTTCAATGAATTTCAATTTTCGCACTCTTCAACATACGTACATATATATATACATATATATATCTATAGATAGATTCTATGGATTGATATGCCACGTTTTGCATTATATATATATTGAAAATATGGAATATGGATATATACGTGGATGGATTCTATATATATATGAATGCATTCTGTGGATTCATATGCCACTTTTTCAATAAATTTCAATATACGCAATTTATCGGCATATATATATATATATGAATGCAAGCTTACTGATGAAATCTGTACAATTTGCGATGGTATTAATAATGTCAAATTGTTTCTGATCAAATTGTAATATTTCTCTATAAATTTCCATATATATATATATATATATATATATGAATTCAAGCTTACTGATGAATTCTGTGCAATTTACCATATATTCAATGTTCGCAATTATATATATATACACACACATGTGTGTCGATAAACTGAATTTTCTTGAAAAATATGATATCTATATCTATGTATATATATGGAATATATATACATATATATATGTGGATGGATTCTATGGATTCACATCTCACTTTTTTAATTATATATATATATCCATACGTATCGTTACGGCACTTTATTCAATAAATTCCAATATTCGCTATTTTTCACCATACGCATGTACTCCCTTTTTCAATAAATTTGAATGTTTCGACACATATATGTATATATATATATACATATATATGGTACTTTTTTCAAGAAATTTCAATTTTCGCAGTGTTCAACATACGTATATATATATATAGTTGGATTCTATGGATTCATTTGCCACTTTTTCAATTATAAACGAGTATATATATATACATACGTATCGGTATAGCCCTTTATTCCTTGAATTTCAATATTCGCAATTTATCGACATATACATGTGGCATATTTTCAAGGAACTTCAATGTTCGCAATTTGTGGACATATATATATATATATATATATGTACATATCATTATGGTACTTTTTCAATCAATTTCAATTTTCGCAGTCTTCAACATACGTATATATATATTTATATACTTTTTCCAATAAATGTCAATGTTCGAAATTATACATATATATACATATCATTTTGAATATATATATTTTTAAATATATATATATATATATGCGTATCACTATGGTACTTTTTTCAATATACGTATATATATGTATATATATATGGATGGATTCTATGGATTCATATACCACTTTTTCAATTATATATATATACATACATACGTATCATCACGGCACTTTATTCAATGAATTTCAATATTCAATAAATTTCAATGTTTCGACATATGCATATATATATATAGTACTTCTTTCAAGAAATTCAATACTCCCAATTTGTCGACACACATATATACATATCATTATGGTACTTTGTTCAGTAAATTTCGATTTTCGCAGTTTTCAACATAGATACATATATATGTATCATTGTGGCACTTTCTATATATATATATATATATGTATATGGATGGATTCTATGGATTCACATGCCACTTTTTCAACCATATATACATACATACATATCGTTATGGCACTTTATCCAATGAATTTCAATACTCGCAATTTTTCACCATACGCATGTAGCCCCGTGCCACATTTTCCATTAATTTCCATCGTTCCGCGCTTCTCCGCACACTCAACACTCACACTTCCCCATACATACGTACCCGTTGCGCGTTGTTTGCATAGGTCCGAATTTCGGGCTCGGAAAGAGGTCCTGGCGGAGTCGAAGGGAGAGGCAAGAATAATGCCGCGCAGAGGATAAAGCTTGTGTACACTCAGCTGCTCCGCCTGTTTTTGCGACCGGCGGACATGTGTGCGGGCCCTGTGAATCGCCGGCGATTTGTCGCGAGCGGAATTGATTCGGTGAGTCTCGGGCGTTTGGGAATTAAGGGGGCGCATACACCTAGAGTTGTTCAAAATAGGCGTTCTTCAGGAATTTTCTGTGGAGTAAAAGACTAACATTTTTTGGAATGACGCATGCGGTGCGTCATTGATTTGAATGGAATCAAATAGTAACATTTTTTGTCATGACGCACACGGTGCGTCATCAATTTGAATGGAATCAAATAGTAACATTTTTTGGAATGACGCACACGGTGCGTCATCGATTTGAATGGAATGAAATAGTAACATTTTTGGAATGACGCACACAGTGCGTCATGAATTTGAATGGAATGAAATAGTAACATTTTTTGTCATGACGCACACGGTGCGTCATTGATTTGAATGGAAGCAAATAGTAATATTTTTTGTCATGACGCATGCGGTGCGTCATTGATTTGAATGGAATCAAATAGTAACATTTTTTGGAATGACGCACACGGTGCGTCATTCATTTGAATGGAATGAAATAGTAACATTTTTTGTCATGACGCACACGGTGCGTCATTGATTTGAATGGAATCAAATAGTAACATTTTTTGGAATGACGCACACGGTGCGTCATCAATTTGAATGGAATGGAATAGTAACATTTTTTGTCATGACGCACACGGTGCGTCATTGATTTGAATGGAATGAAATAGTAACATTTTTTGTCATGACGCACACGGTGCGTCATCGATTTGAATGGAATCAAATAGCACCATTTTTTGTAATGACGCACACGGTGCGTCATCGATTTGAATGGAATGAAATAGTAACATTTTTTGTCATGACGCACACGGTGCGTCATTGATTTGAATGGAAGCAAATAGTAACATTTTTTGTCATGACGCACACGGTGCGTCATCGATTTGAATGGAATCAAATAGCAACATTTTTTGGAATGACGCACATGGTGCGTCATTGATTTGAATGGAATGAAATAGTAACATTTTTTGTCATGACGCACACGGTGCGTCATCGATTTGAATGGAAGCAAATAGTAACATTTTTTGGAATGACGCACATGGTGCGTCATTGATTTGAATGGAATCAAATAGTAACATTTTTTGTCATGACGCACACGGTGCGTCATTGATTTGAATGGAATGAAATAGTAACATTTTTTGTCATGACGCACACGGTGCGTCATCCAGATTTGATGAATCAAATAGTAACATTTTTTGGAATGACGCACACGGTGCGTCATTGATTTGAATGGAATCAAATAGTAACATTTTTTGTCATGACGCACACGGTGCATCATCGATTTTAATGGAATTAAATAGTAACATTTTTTGGAATGACGCACACGGTGCGTCATCGATTTGAATGGAATCAAATAGTAACATTTTTTGTCATGACGCACACGGTGCGTCATTGATTTGAATGGAATCAAATAGTAACACTTTTTCTCATGACGCATACGGTGCGTCATCCAGTTTGACGGAGTCACGTATTAAGGGGGCACATACCAGGTTGCTCAATAAGTTTTGTCGTTCGATAAGAAAAACACAATGTTATGGTTCAAAATACACTTTATTATTCAGTATAATCTCCCTGAACATTAATGCACTTGCTCCAACGATCTTCCAATCTGTGGATCCCATCCCTGAAGTGAGATTCCGGAAGGTCTGCAAAATACGCTTCAACAGCCGTTATGACCTCTTGATTTGACGAAAAACGCTTGCCACGCATCAATTTTTTGAGTTCTGGAAACAAATCGAAGTCGCTGCGGGCCAAATCTGGTGAATACGGCGGATGCTCGAACAATTCGAACTTTAATTCATGGATTTTAGCCATTGTCAAAATGCTCTTGTGACACGGTGCGTTGTCCTGATGAAAAAGGATTTTTTTCTTCTGCAAACCGGCTCTTTTTTCAGGAATTTTTTCCTTCAACTGGTCCAAAAGGTTGCAATAATATTCAGAATTAATTGTTTTACCAGTTTGCAAGTAATCCACAAATAAAATTCCTTTCGCATCCGAAAAAACTGATGCCAGAACCTTCTTGGCCGATTTCTGGACACGAACTCGTTTCGAAGCCGAACAACCAGCCGTTCACACCACTCTTTAGCCTCTTGTTTTGATTTAGGATCGTGGTGATAGACCCAAGTCTCATCCATAGTGATGAATCGACGCACAAAATCCACTTTATCCTTTTTAAAACGCTCCAAATGTTGTTGAGAAAGTCGCATTCGAATGTGTTTTTGTTCAATTGTTAGCGAATGCGGCACCCATTGTGCACACAGCTTTTTAAAACTGAAAATTTCATTTAAAATATGACTCACACTGCCTAATGAGATGTGTAGAGCCTCTACTAAATCCCTCTCAGTCAATCGACGATCTTCCAAAACCATATCCTGTACTTTGGCTACGATTTCTGGTGTTGATGTGGTTTTTGGACGTCCATCACGTGGATCGTCTTCAAGGCTTGTACGACCACGTTTAAATTCAGCAACCCATCTTTCTAGTGTTCTAATTGAAGGTGAACGTTCATTATACACTCTTAACATTCGTTCGTGAATTTCTTTTGGTGCTACACCTTCCAAAAATAAGAATTTTATCACTGCACGATATTCAATTTTTTCCATTGTCGAAAATACTGTGACACGGCGACACTAAATGGCTTGTAAACAAAGAATGAATTGACTGATTGAAATGAACCTTCACATACGTTGATAAGAAGAGTGAACCAACAAAACAAAAACAAATTTGGACTAGTAGCAACGCCCTCAACAAAACAAAACAAAACTTATTGAACAACCTGGTACACCTAGAGATCGCCAAAATAGGCATTCTTTACGAGTTTTTTGTGGGAAACGTAACGCGTGTAATTAGTCCTACTTTTTTTTACCTTAAAGTACATTATTAGAATACGCATCAGAAAAAATTTGAAATAAATTTTTTTTAAACTGGTGGAGATGTCCTCGGCGTAAGACGATGTTGAAAAAAGGGGTTCCGCGGTACCAGATGTGGCTCATACAGAATTTATCGGAAACAGACCAAACTAGAATTTTCTTAAACTATATCAAGTTATCTAGTCTTTATCGTGGCCGATTTTAAAAAGATTGATTTTTGTGAAAGTGGCCGACGTTTAAGTAAAAAAAGCGATCTTTTAGGGTAGAAATTGGTCTTTTTTGGGCTATAATAAAAAGTAAGGGCTCTGAAAAAAAATCGGCCATGACAAAGACTGCCTTTTTTCGTTTAGATGAAGTCCTCCAAATTTGAAGTAAATTGGTGCAGCCGTTTCCGAGATATATTTGGTACGCCTTTTGAAAACACGATTTCGAGAGAAACGCGTTTATACTTCGACATTCGGTTAAAATGTAGATACATTTTTTTCTTTTTAACTTACACAGAGACATCCACTTCAGGGGGCATACAGCGAAATTTCCCCAAATGTAGCGGCATCAAAAGCTTCGATCCTAACTTTCCGGCGTAATATTTTTGCACATTTTGTCGCTTCCTGTGCTCGAAGCTCGGCAAAGTAGACCGAGTATTGATGGACATATGGTCCCGTAGAAATTTCCATTGCGTGCATTATTGTTAGTAATCTGATCCATTAGCCCACAACATTTTCTTGCGCCATTTAAACCAATACCCAATAAACGTCATAGCAAATATGAAGCGTCTATTAATTTCATACGCTGGCCCAATAAATGGACATGATGGAATTGAAATTGGGTTGCAAGATGGACACACAATCAAAATTTGAAAACCAAGTCCTCGAGTGCTTTCTGTTTTAAACTCTACATTAGAGTTACATACTTTGCACTTGACATGCTTAGAAATTGCTGAGACACAGTGATAAAATTGAAAATGCGATATCCGATGCTTCGTTCTTCAGGAACATATACGTCGTTCGCTGTTTTTCATTTTCTCG
This sequence comes from Cryptocheilus praepositus, assembly GCA_033815515.1. NCBI lineage: Eukaryota > Metazoa > Arthropoda > Insecta > Hymenoptera > Pompilidae > Cryptocheilus > Cryptocheilus praepositus. The sequence goes on from JAWWQZ010000342.1 coordinate 25,311, forward strand.
ACAAAGCGCTGATACTCGCTGTCTCTTTTTCTGCTTCGTGTTTGTTGAGAGGACGCGATCTCTTTCTTTTCGTATCTTTTATAAAACTGCCTGACCGATGAGCTTCTCTGGAACCCTTTTTCCTCTCCATTTTTATCAAAAAATTATTTTGTACAACAATTTTCTTACGTTGCCGCGCTTGTAACCAAATCGAAACGAACACTTCAATTAACGGACAGCTACTAACGAAAGAAATCTGACTGTCTCGCTTCAAATGCTATACCTCCGACAATTTTTAAGGAATCTCTTTGAAACTTGCAGGAGCTATTCTCAAGACCACATACTTTTTGAATATACAAAAAACGAAAAACGCATTTTTTCAACATTTCTAGGTGGATGTGCACCCTTAAGAATGGAGAAAATGGACAAAATGATGCACCTTGAACATGGAGAAATTTGGAAATAATTATTGTGTAGGAGATGGTACGGATTTTATAAATAAACGTGCTGATATATGTATATATATGTGTTTGTATGTTTGTGTGTACATTACAATTGTGTACACTACAATGTTATACATATATATATATATATGTATGTATTTGCATCCATACATGTATATGTATATGTAAATGGAAATTTATAGTTTAAATATTGCAATTTGACCGCAAACAATAGTACATTATTAATACTATGGCAAATGACTAAAAACTGGGTATGTAAACTTGCATTCATACATATATATATATATATATATATATATATATATATATATATATATATATATATATGTGTCTATTTACATATTCAATTTTTCCATTATTAATTCTATCATGAAATGTATTATTATTTCATGTTATATATATACATATATAAATATATAATAATAAGTGCTACTCATTCATATTCAAATTAATTTACACACGCAAGAATAAATTCTTAACATCACAATTTTTATGTATGAAACTAGGTGGAACTTTATAAATGGCAACATTTCATGAAACATTCGAAATTAATGAAACCTTTGAGAGTCTGTTACGAAATTATTATTTACATTACTTTACAAACCTTCCGAAAATGTGAGAATTAATAATCGGAAAATTTGTATCTAAAATTACATTCCGAAGTTTTATATAATAAAATGCAACAAAATACAAATTTTATATATTCACTAATAATGAATTAATATACTAACAATAATCATTAACTAATTCAAATTTTATATAATAGAATGCAACAAAATTCAAATTTTGTATAATAAAATGTAACTAATGCAAATTTTATATATTCACTAATAATTAACTAATGTACTAACAATAATCATTAACTAATTCAAATTTTATATAATAAAATGTAACAAAATGCAAATAATATGCAACAAAATTCAAATTTTATATAATAAAATGCAACTAATGCAAATTTTATACAATAAAAAGTAATAAAATGCAAATAACATGAAATAGAATTTAAATTTTTATAATAAAATACAATTAATGCAAATTTTATAAAATAAAATGTAAGAAAATGCAAATAACATGCAACAAAATTCACATTTTATATAATGAAATGTAAGTAATGCAAATTTTACACAATAAAATGTAACAAAATGCAAATAACATGCAACAAAATTCAAATTTTATATAATAAAATGCAACTAAAGCAAATTTATAAAATAAAATGTACAAAATGCAAATAACATGCAACAGAATTAAAATTTTATATAATAAAATGCAACAAATGCAAATTTTATACAATAAGATGTAATAAAATCCAAATAACACGCAATAAAATACAAATTTTATATAATAGAATGCAACTAAAGCAAATTTTATATAATATAATGTAACAAAATGCAAATAACATGCAACAAAATTCAAATTTATATAATAAAATGCAACTAATGCAAATTTGATATAATAAAATGCAACTAATGCAAATTTTATATAATGAAATGTAACAAAATGCAAGTAACATGCAAGAAAATTCAAAATTCACATAATAGAATGCAACTAATGTAAATTATATATAATAAAATGTAACAAAATCCAAATAACATGCACCAAAATTCAAATTTTGTATAATAGAATGCAACTAAAGCAAATTTTATATAATATAATCTAACGAAAAGCAAATAACATGCAACAAAATTCAAATTTTGTATAATAAAATGCAACTAATGCAAATTTTATATAATAAAATGTAAGAAAATGCAAATAACATGCAATAAAATTCAAATTTTATATAATAAAATGCAACTAATGCAAATTTTATATAATAAAATGTAACAAAATGCAAGTAACATGCAAGAAAATTCAAAATTCACATAATAGAATGCAACTAATGCAAATTTATAAAATAAAATGTAACAAAATGCAAATAACATGCAACAGAATTAAAATTTTATATAATAAAATGCAACAAATGCAAATTTTATATGATATAATCTAACGAAAAGCAAATAACATGCAACAAAATTCAAATTTTGTATAATAAAATGCAACTAATGCAAATTCTATATAATAAAATGTAACAAAATGCAAATAACATGCAACAAAATTCAAATGTTATATAATAGAATGCAATTAAAGCAAATTTTATATAATATAATCTAACGAAAAGCAAATAACATGCAACAAAATGTAAGAAAATCCGAATAACACGCAATAAAATTCAAATTTTATATAATAGAATGCAACTAAAGCAAATTTTATATAATATAATCTAACGAAAAGTAAATAACATGCAACAAAATTCAAATTTTGTATAATAAAATGCAACTAATGCAAATTTTACACAATAAAATGTAAGAAAATGCAAATAACATGCCGTAAAATTCAGATTTTATATAATAAAATGCAACTAATGCAAATTTGATATAATAGAATGCAATTAATGTAAATTTTATATAATAAAATGTAACAAAATCCAAATAACATGCACCAAAATTCAAATTTTGTATAATAAAATGCAACTAATACAAATTTTATATAATAAAATGCAACTAAGGCAAATTTGATATAATAAAATGTAAGAAAATGCAAATAACATGCAACATATATCATATATAAATAACATAACAAGAATTATTGCGAAAAATTTGCTTTTACAAGCATACCCCGTAATTCTACCCTAAGTTAATTTCATTTCACACTTGTTTGTATGAAGACGCAAGAATTAATATTGCCATAATGAAAACTAACCGAACCTATATCAAAATCGTCAACTCGTGACTAATTACCTACATTCCGCCATCACTCTATAATTAACCATTACAAACACAATGCATCAATATACAATTAACCACCCCATACAAAACATTAAATATCCACAACTCCCTATATAACCAAACATCCCACATTCCCTCCCAAAGAATCCGCGTCAAAATAAATTTTGAGAGAAGCAAATATTGAAACTGACGTTTTTCAACGTGACGCATACGGTGCGTCATGAATACTGATTTCTTCGAAAATTACATTTTTCCCTCATGACGCATATGGTGCGTCATTCATTTCGATGGAACCAAATATTACCATTTTTCACATTTTTCCTCATGACGCATACGGTGCGTCATGAATATTGATGGTGTCAAAAATTAAATTTTTCCGTCATGACGTATACGGTGCGTCATTAATTTCGATGTAACCAAACATCAACATCCACAACTCCCTATACAACCAAACATCCCACATTCCCTCCGAAAAAATCCGTCCCAGCCTCGGAACTTTTTCGCGACTTTCGGCGGCGCGTTAATTAATCGGCCGGCGCATTAATTAATGACAATGCCGGTCGATCTGCCGGCGGGCGGTGGGCGATAAAACCGCCAAATATTTGCCCGCACTTATAATTGCCGAAATCAGAGATGCCGCGGATATTACGCGGGAACGCGCTCAAACGCGCGGGCAAATGCATGTATAACAAGAGTGAACATCCTTTATCAAACGTCAAACATACGATCTACTTAACTGTATATAGCGGCACGGTCAATAGCTCCATCTCCGTCGGTGTGTGTATAGTGCGTGCTGGGATGGGAAGGTTTAGGGAGGGGAAGGAAGGGTGGGGGTAGACGTCCAGGCATGCGCACTCACTCTTGTGGGGGTGATTCTGTCTCAGTCACTCTTGAAGGTCGGCTGCGCAGAGGGAGTGCGCAGGTGGTGGGGAGTGGGGTCGTAGGCGGGGTGGGGGTGCGGTCTCGCTCTTGCGTAGCGGTACCGTGTAGTAGTGTCTCACTTACTCTTACTGTACGCTGGTATCGTGGAGTGGTGTCTCACTCTTATACAGGGGTACCGTATACTGGTGTCTCACTCACTCTAGACGGTATTATGCGCTCTCACTCTTATACAGGTGTGCCGTATACTGCTCTCACTCACTCTTAAGGTAGATGTTTCTCACTCTTAATACGCTGGTACCGTATAGTGGTTTCTCACTCTTACACGGAGTATCGTATAGTGGTGTCTCGCTTACTCTTATTATATGCTGGAACCGTATAGTGGGGGTCTCATTCTTACACAGAGTATCGTATAGCGGTGTCTCACTCACTCTGGGAGGGGATGCGCTCTCACTCTAATGTAGGTGCGCCATATAGTGGTGTCTCACTTACTCTTAAGGTAGTATCGTACCCACTCTTCGTATACTGGTAGCGTATATCGGTTTCTCACTCTTATATAGGGGTACCGTATAGTGGGGTCTCACTCACTCTTAAGGTAATGTTTCTCACTCGGACACAGGGGTATCATATACTGGTGTCTCTCACTCTGGGAGGGGTTTGCGCTCTCACTCTTACGTAGGTGCGCTGTATAGTGCTCTCTCGCTTACTCTTAAAGTAGTATATGTAGGGTTACTTTTGCCACGCTGGTGCCGAATACTGGTTTCTCACTCTTACACAGGGGTTCCGTATAGTGGGGTCTCAGTTACTCTTGAGGTAGTGTGCGTTCTCACTCTTACGTATAGTGGGGTCTCACTTACTCTTGACGTAGTATGCGTTCTCACTCTTATATAGGTGTGTCATATACTGTTCTCACTCACTCTTAAGGTAAATGTTTCTCACTCTCAATACGCTGGTATCGTATATTGGTTTCTCATTCTTACACAGGGGTATCGTATATCGGTGTCTCACTTAATCTTAAGGAAAAATGTGGTCTCACTCTTAAATACGCCAGTACCATATATTGGTTTCTCACTCTTATGCAAGGGTATCGTATATTGGTGTCTCACTTAATCTTAATATAGAATATCTTCTCTCTCAGATACGCTAGTATCTAGTGTCTTACTTACTCTTAAGGAAGAATATCTTTTCACTCTTAAATACGCTAGTATCATATATTGGTGTCTCACTTACTTTTAAGATAAAATTTGTTCTCACTCTTAAATGCGCTACTAAATGTACAATATACTGGTGTCTCACTTACTCTTAATGTAGAATATCTTCTCACTCTTAGATACGCTAGTATCGTATACTAGTGTCTTACTTACTCTCAAGGAAGAATATCTTCTCACTCTTAGATACGCTGGTATCGTATATATTTTAAGATAAAATTTGTTCTCACTCTTAAATGCGCTACTAAATGTACACTATACTGGTGTCTCACTCATTCTTAAGGTGAAATTTGTTCTCACTCTTACCCAGGGGTACCTTATACTGGTTCTCAGTCACTATTAGCATACGTATACGTGTCTCTGTCTCTTATACGCAGTGATAATGTCAGGTAGTCTCATTCTGCCACGCAATAGTATCGTATGCCTTTTGTCTTTTACATATAAGGATAGCATATAATGTTCTCTCACTTTTATACACGTCGTCAGTATATCAGAACCTCTCACTCTTACACTTTGTAGTATCATATGTGTAGGAATTTAATACGTGAAACTAGATAGTATAATATTTGTAAACAATAACAACACAATGAAAACACTTTCGTCTTATTTCCTAATCTTTCGCCGTTTCGTCGTTTCGTCTTTATGTCTTCTCGTCTTCATGTCTTACCGTCAAATCTGTCTTACCAACCAAAATAACACAATTCAATAAACTCGTTACCTATAATACATCAATATAATAATTGAGAATCATTGGTGACCTCTCCGCGCTAATTAGAGGATCATTTGAGATCCCACATATATATTCTTTCCCTCTTACATTCAGTGGTATCTCATACTATTCTGTCACTCTTACAGTTAGTAGTGCCATATATATTCTCTCATTCTTGGACTCAGTGGTATCATATTCTATTCCCTCATTCTTATAATCAATGGCATCATATATGTTCTCTCACTTTTACTACTAGTAGTATCATACATATTCTCTCATTCTTACACTAGTAATATTATATATATTCTCTCAGTCTTATATTCAGTGGTATCGTATATGTTCTCTCACTTTTACACTTACTAGTATCATATATGTTCTCTCACTCTTACATTCCGTGCTATCATATATATTCTCTTATTCTTATATTCGGTGGTATCATATATATTCTCTCATTTCTTCATTCAGTGGTATCATATACATTCTCTTATTCTTATATTCAGTGGTATCATGTGTATTCTCTCACTCTTACACTCAGTGGCATCATATATATTCTCTCATTTTTACACTTAGTAATATCATATATATTCTCTCATTCCTGCATTCAGTGGTATCATATATATTCTCTCATTCCTTCATTCAGTGGTATCATATATATTCTCTCATTCTTACATTCAGTGGTATCATATATATTCTCTTATTCTTATATTCAGTGGTATCATATATATATATATATATATATATATATATATATATATATATATATATATATTCTCTTATTCTTATATTCAGTGGTATAATATATATATATGCTTTCATTCATACATTCAGTGACATCATATATATTCTTTCATTCTTATATTCAGTGGTATCATCTATATCCTTTCACTCTTACATTCAGTGGTATCATCTATATCCTTTCACTCTTACATTCAATCGTATCATATATATTCTTTCATTCTTGCATTCACTGATATCATATACTATTCTCTCACTCATACATTCAGTGGTATGATATATATTCTTATATTCGGTGGTATCATAGATATTCTTTCATTCTTACATTCAGTGATATCATATATATTCTCTTACTCTTATAATCAGTGATATCATATATATTCTCTCACTCTTGCACTCAGTGGCATCACATATATTCTCTCATTTTTACACTTAGTAATATCATATATATTCTCTCATTCTTACATTCAGTGATATCATATATATTCTCTCATTCTTACATTCAGTGGTATCATATATATTCTCTCATTCTTACATTCAGTGGTATCATATATATTCTTTCATTCTTACATTCAGTGATATCATATATATTCTTTCACTCTTACATTCAGTGGTATGATATATAATCTCTTATTCTTATATTCAGTGGTATCATATATACTTTCATTCTTACACTCAGTCACATCATATATATTCTTTCATTCTTACACTCAGTGATATCATATATATTCTTTCACTCTTATATTCACTGGTATCATATATATTCTTTCACTCTTAAATTCAGTGGTATCATATATATTCTCTTATTCTTATATTCAGTGGTATAATATATATATATATATATGCTTTCATTCTTACATTCAGTGACATCATATATATTCTCTCATTCGTACATTCAGGGGTATCATATATATTCTTTCACTCTTCCATTCAGTGATATTATATGTATTCTTTCATTCTTGCATTCAGTCATATCATATACTATTCTCTCGCTCTTACATTCAATGATATCATATATATTCTTTCACTCTTAAATTCAGTGGTATCATATATATTCTCTTATTCTTATATTCAGTGGTATAATATATATATATATGCTTTCATTCTTACATTCAGTGATATCATATATATGCTGTCATTCTTATATTCAGCGGTATCATCTATATCCTTTCACTCTTACATTCAATCGTATCATATATATTCTTTCATTCTTGCATTCAGTGATATCATATACTATTCTTTCACTCTTACATTCAGTGGTATCATATATATTCTCTTATTCTTATATTCGGTGGTATCATATATATTCTTTCATTCTTACATTCAGTGATATCATATATATTTTCTTACACTTAGAATCAGTGACATCATATGTATTCTCTCACTCTTACACTCAGTGGCATCATATATATATTCTCATTTTTTACACTTAGTAATATCATATATATTCTCTCATTCTTACATTCAGTGGTATCATATATACTCTCTCATTCCTCCATTCAGTGGTATCATATATATTCTCTCATTCTTACATTCAGTGATATCATATATATTCTTTCACTCTTATATTCAGTGGTATCATATATATTCTTTCACTCTTGCTTTCAGTGGTATCATATATATCCTTTCACTCTTACATTCAGTGGTATCATATACATTCTCTTATTCTTATATTCAGTGATATCATATATCATATTCCTTCATTGTTACATTCAGTGATATTACATATATTCTCCCACTCTTACATTCAGTGGTATCATATATGTTCTCTTATTCTCATATTCAGTGGTATTGTTACAGTGAAACACCGAAATTTGGAGAATGTCAACTTTCACCGGTGAATGTCAACATTCACATAGTCGCTTGGTGCATGTCCGAAATATTTGCTAAATACCCATATATATATATGGTTTTGAACATGCTGGAGATTTATATTTTCTTCTGCGTAATTCAGTCTATATATATTTTCTCACTCTCTTTCTGAAAGGAATGACCACGAATTTAAAATACGCAGTACATTCTACATGAGAAAAGGAAATAATTGTAATAAAAAAATTACTTATGTGGTTCAAATCTTATTTATTGCAACAACTTAAACTATTATGACACTTTGAATTGCACAAGAGTCCCTTGCTTTTACAACTTAAACTATATATTGACTCTCTGTTTTGGACCTCCACCAGAGCATATCTGTGATTGTCGACACACACCGGAGAGGGTCCGAATGTACAACAATGTAATCAAATATTCGATCTTTCACCGACGTATTTGGTATCTGTTGACATTCACCGGTGAAAGTCGACATTCTCCAATTTCGGTCATTCACGGTAACAGTATCATATATATTCTTTCACTCTTATATTCAGTGGTATCATATATGTATATTCTCTCACTCTTACTTTCAATGATATCATATATATTCTTTCACTCTTACATTCAGTGATATTATATATATATATATATACTTCCACTCTCACAATTCGTAGTATCATATATGGATATTTTCTCACTCTTACGGTAGTAGCAACATATACCTTGTCTTTCTCACTCTTCCTCCAGCAGTACTTCTCCTTCTCTCTCTCTCTCTCTCTCTTTCTCTCTTCCACGCACAACTACCTTCTTATTCTCTTTCTCTCTTTCTCTTTTCTTCTTTCTTATTTTTTCTTTCTCACCCTGTCGTATCGACGTGTACTTTATCACGTCTCAGTACAGTATCCGTTATTCACTCTCTCACGCTCAACGTATTCATTTCTCTCTCTTTCATGCACACCTTCGTATCCTTAGTCGCACAGTCTATCTATTTTCTTTCTTCTTTCTTTCTCTATCTACATTACGAGTCCAGTTCGTAGGAGTATATTCTTGTCATATATATATATATACATATATATATATATAACTATATGGTACATATGTTTCTTGGGCGCGTAGTTTTTTCACTAGTGCAGTATAGCTTAGTCTTATGCCGAACTTTATGTGTCATGCTCAAGCATTTTTTTTTTATACTACGCTCTTAGTTTCCGAGTCTCCGTCACTTGTTCTTTTTTTCACGTTTTTCCATTGGAGGAGGATACAATATTTTTCTTAGCGTACGTACAGCTTTTCTTATATTTATACGTGCTTTACTATATATGTACAATATGTGAGACAGTCTTATTTTTGGAGTGATTTATGGCTTCCACTGTGCTTTAAAAATTAAACTTGGTTTAAAGAAATTACAACGTAATTTTGACCAAAGCAAATATTAGAATTTTTTAAATTTTTCGTCATGACGCATACGGTGCGTCATCATTTTCGACGAATTAAAATTTTTCAAATGTTCGTTTTCATAAAGAGGAATATTAAGATTCCAAATTTTTCGTCATGACGCACCGTATGCGTCATTAATTTTGACAGTATGAAACGTTAAAATTGTGAGGTTTTCCAATGTGACGCATACGGTGCGTCATGAATATTGATGGTGTCAAAAATTAAATTTTTCCGTCGTGACGCATACGGTGCGTCATTGATTTAGAAGGGAGGAAATATTAAGATTTACATTTTTCAACGTGACGCATATGGTGCGTCATTAATTTTGACGGATGGAAATATTAAAATTGACAGCATTTTTAAACGTGACGCAAACGGTGCGTCAAGAATTTCTGAAAGTTTATTCGGCAAAATTATAATTTAACAATGTTCTTTTTATTCTGACGCATATGGTGCGTCACAAATTTCGATGGAATCAAATATTAAAATTTGTCAAATTTTTCGTCGTGACGCATACGGTGCGTCATTGATTTAGAAGAGAGGAAATATTAAGATTTACAACATTTTTCAGCGTGACGCATACGGTGCGTCATTAATTTTGACGGATGGAAATATTAAAATTGACAGCATTTTTAAACGTGACGCAACCGGTGCGTCAAAAATTTCGGACAGCGGCAAAATTATAATTTGACAATATTTTTATTCTGACGCATATGGTGCGTCACCAATTTTGATGTAATCAAATATTAAAATTTGTCAAATTTTTCGTCGTGACGCATATGGTGCGTCATTGATTTAGAAGGGAGGAAATATTAAGATTTACATTTTTCAACGTGACGCATATGGTGCGTCATTAATTTTGACGGATGGAAATATTAAAATTGACAGCATTTTTAAACGTGACGCAAACGGTGCGTCAAGAATTTTGGACGGCGGCAAAATTATAATTTGACAATATTTTTATTCTGACGGATATGGTGCGTCATAAATTTCGATGTAATCAACTATTAAAGTTTATCAAATTTTTTTTCGTGACGCATACGGTGCGTCATTGATTTAGAAGGGAGGAAATATTAAGATTTACATTTTTCAACGTGACGCATATGGTGCGTCATTAATTTTGACGGATGGAAACATTAAAATTGACAGCATTTTTAAACATGACGCAAACGGTGCGTCAAGAATTTCGGACGGCGGCAAAATTATAATTTGACAATATTTTAATTCTGACGCATGTGGTGCGTCATCAATTTTGATGGAATCAAATATTAAAATTTGTCAAATTTTTGGTCGTGACGCATACGGTGCGTCACTGATTTAGAAGGGTGGAAATATTAAGATTTACATTTTTCAACGTGACGCATATGGTGCGTCATTAATTTTTACGGAAGGAAATATTAAAATTGACAGCATTTTTAAACATGACGCAAACGGTGCGTCAAAAATTTCGGACGCCGGCAAAATTATAATTTGACAATATTTTTATTCTGACGCATATGGTGCGTCATCAATTTTGATGGAATCAAATATTAAAATTTGTCAAATTTTTCGTCGTGACGCATACGGTGCGTCACTGATTTAGAAGGGAGGAAATATTAAGATTTACAACATTTTTCAACGTGACGCATACGGTGCGTCATTAATTTTGACGGAAAGAAATATTAAAATTGACAGCATTTTTAAACGTGACGCAAACAGTGCGTCAAGAATTTCGGACGGCGGCAAAATTATAATTTGACAATATTTTTATTCTGACGCATATGGTGCGTCATAAATTTTGATGGAATCAAATATTAAAATTTGTCAAACTTTTCGTCGTGACGCATACGGTGCGTCACTGATTTAGAAAGGAGGAAATATTAAGATTTACATTTTTCAACGTGACGCATATGGTGCGTCATTAATTTTGACGGATGGATATACTAAAATTGACAGCATTTTTAAACGTGACGCAAACGGTGCGTCAAGAATTTCGGACGGCGGCAAAATTATAATTTGATAATATTTTTATTCTGACGCATATGGTGCGTCACAAATTTTGATGGAATCAAATATTAAAATTTGTCAAATTTTTTTTCGCGACGCATACGGTGCGTCATTGATTTAGAAGGGAGGAAATATTAAGATTTACATTTTTCAACGTGACGCATATGGTGCGTCATTAATTTTGACGGATGGAAATATTAAAATTGACAATTTTTAAACGTGACGCAAACGGTGCGTCAAGAATTTCGACGGCGGCGAAAAATTATAATTTGACAATATTTTAATTCTGACGCATGTGGTGCGTCATCAATTTTGATGGAATCAAATATTAAAATTTGTCAAATTTTTGGTCGTGACGCATACGGTGCGTCACTGATTTAGAAGGGTGGAAATATTAAGATTTACATTTTTCAACGTGACGCATATGGTGCGTCATTAATTTTTACGGAAGGAAATATTAAAATTGACAGCATTTTTAAACATGACGCAAACGGTGCGTCAAAAATTTCGGACGCCGGCAAAATTATAATTTGACAATATTTTTATTCTGACGCATATGGTGCGTCATCAATTTTGATGGAATCAAATATTAAAATTTGTCAAATTTTTTTTCGTGACGCATACGGTGCGTCACTGATTTAGAAGGAAGGAAATATTAAGATTTACATTTTTCAACGTGACGCATATGGTGCGTCATTAATTTTGACGGATGAAAATATTAAAGTTGACAGCATTTTTAAACGTGACGCAAACGGTGCGTCAAAAATTTTGGACGCCGGCAAAATTATAATTTGACAATATTTTTATTCTGACGCATATGATGCGTCATCAATTTTGATGGAATCAAATATTAAAATTTGTCAAATTTTTTGTCGTGACGCATACGGTGCGTCACTGATTTAGAAGGGAGGAAATATTAAGATTTACATTTTCCAACGTGACGCATATGGTGCGTCATTAATTTTGACGGATGGAAATATTAAAATTGATGGCATTTTTGAACGTGACGCAAACGGTGCGTCAAGAATTTCGGACGGCGACAAAATTATAATTTAACATTGTTTTTATTCTGACGCATATGGTGCGTCACAAATTTCGATGGAATCAAATATTAAAATTTGTCAAATTTTTTTTCGTGACGCATACGGTGCGTCATTGATTTAGAAGGGAGGAAATATTAAGATTTACATTTTTCAACGTGACGCATACGGTGCGTCATTAATTTTGACGGATGGAAACATTAAAATTGACAGCATTTTTAAACGTGACGCAAACGGTGCGTCAAGAATTTCGGACGGCGGCAAAATTATAATTTGACAATATTTTAATTCTGACGCATGTGGTGCGTCATCAATTTTGATGGAATCAAATATTAAAATTTGTCAAATTTTTCGTCGTGACGCATACGGTGCGTCATTGATTTAGAAGAGAGGAAATATTAAGATTCACAACATTTTTCAGCGTGACGCATACGGTGCGTCATTAATTCTAACGAAATATTTACGAAAACGGAAATAACAGAAAAGTTAAAAATAAAAGATTGATGACGTGAGAATGTGTTAAGAACACAAAATTGTGAATTAGTAATTTTCAAACCGTCAAACTTCATTCGTTTCAACCGTATTTTAAACTTAATTTTCCTCAACAATTAAACTTGCTCTACTGCTACAACACCTACCCCCTATCCGTTCCCTTCTATTCACCCAGCATCCCGACTTACTCTTCTTCATCTCTACCCACCCGCCTAACCAAGCTTCACTTTTATGCTCCAGTATCTCACTCTGCCCTATATCTTTTTTACCGTATCGTACTCTATATCCCACTCCCTCTCACTCACTCTTACACTCCCTGTATATCCCTCTCTCACTCACTCTTATATTCCCTATATACCCCTCTCTCACTCACTCTTATATTCCCATGCATCATTCTCTCTCACTCACTCTTGCGCTCTCAATACATCATTCCGTCTCACTCACTCTTGCGCGTACTGTACTTCTCGCTCTCACTTACACTTGCGCTGCCTATATATGCTCTCTCTCACTCACACATGCGCATCGCGTCACGTTACTCAACGCTTCCTTATTCCCTACTCCCCCTCTCTCTCTTACAAGCACTGTATTTCTCTCACTCACTCTCACTGTATTTGTCTCTCTCACACTTGCGCGCGCTGTACTTCTCCCTCTCACTCAACTTGCGCTCCCTATATATGTTTCTCTCTCTCACTCACACGTGCGCGTCACGTTACTCAACGCTTCCTTATTCCCTATCCCCTCCTCTCACTCACTCTCGCTACCCCCACTCCTTCTCTCTCACTCTACGCGTTCCACTGCGTGTCGGGCAGTACTATATACCGGCGGAAATGGGCGTGGCCAATAGCCTAGCGCTGGGCCAATCACAGCGCACTATCGACGCTGAGGGTCACACGGACAGGCGGCCGTATATGTGTGAGTAGGCCAGCCGCGGGGTATGTAGGGTTGTGTGCGTGTGTGTGTGATTGCACGCAGCGGTACTGTGTAGGGCAGCACTTTGATGCGTGAATGTGTTAGTGGGAGGTACGCTTGTGTGTGTGTGTGTGGGTATGATTACAAGCGTTGCGAATGTATTGTGCAGGTATGGTGAATGCAGGTATCATTGGAGTGGACTTATGGCTGTCAGTTTAGGATGGTAAGGATAGTACTCACGTAAATCTCTGGAATTTTGCACGTATTCATAGTTTCATAGTTTCGAGGTACATTTCATGCGTTTTGAGAATCTTTGAGCGGATATGGGACTTGGCAGTGGGGCAGGGCGTGTGTTTATGGTTATATATTATTTGTACAGGCTGATGCGTTTACACTGGAATAATGTGTGAGTATGTTTATGGAATGGATAATATTGCGGGTACTTTGGTATTTAGGCTTCGGAATTGTTTGTATGTTTGAATGTTCATAATTACAGGCGGGTACCTGTGAATTTTGGGATGGATGCATTGTTTATGCGGATTAGTTGAAGCAGTTACTTAAACCATTCGAGACCGATTGCACACCGTGTGTGCAATTGATTTCCGGGGTTATAAGACGGCTTGCACACCGTGTGTGCAATAACAGTAATGTGCAATTATCAGTTATTCTGAGTAAACTAGTCGTCGAAATAAGATTTTCCTTGAACTAATGAAATCTGCAAGGTATTAAAATTTTTTGTCATGACGCATATGGTGCGTCATCAATTTTGATGGCGTGGAATATTAAGATTACAAATTTTTCGTCATGACGCATACGTTGCGTCATCAATTTTGTCAGAAGGAAATAATAAAATTTTTCGTCATGACGCATATGGTGCGTCATCAATTTTGATGGAGTGGAATATTAAGATTCTAAATTTTTCATCATGACGCATACGGTGCGTCATCAGTTTTGATGCAAGGAAATATTGAAATTTCTCAATTTTTATCATGACGCACACGGTGCGTCATCAGTTTTGATGGAATGGAATGTTAAGATTCCAAATATTTTGTCATGACGCATACGGTGCGTCATCAATTTTCCTACAGAAAACCCCATAGAAAACCCCATAGAAAACACCATAGAAACCACCATAGAAACCACCATGGTGCCCCATGCAAAAAAACATACCATAAAAAAACTAATTTCCCAAAAACACGCAATAAAACCCCATTCCACCCCCATAGAAATCGCTATGGTGCCCCATGCAAAAAACACGCGGCCCGTCCACTCTGCATTCCATCTACCTCAAGATTTCAAATATTTCGTCATGATGCATACGGTGTGTCATCAATTTTGACGCAAGGAAATATTGAAATTTCTCAATTTTTGTCATGACGCACATGGTGCGTCATCAATTTTGACCCAAGGGAATATTGAAATTTCTCAATTTTTGTCATAACGCACACGATGCGTCATCAATTTTGTCAGAAGAAAACATCAAAATTTTTCGTTATGACGCACACGGTGCGTCATCAATTGTGATGGATTGGAATATTAACCCATTCGAGACCGATTGCACACCGTGTGTGCAATTGATTTCCGGGGTTATAAGACGGTTTGCACACCGTGTGTGCAATAACAGTAATGTGCAATTATCAGTTATTCTGAGTAAACTAGTCGTCGAAATAAGATTTTCCTTCAACTAATGAAATCTGCAAGGTATTAAAATTTTTTGTCATGACGCATATGGTGCGTCATCAATTTTGATGGAGTGGAATATTAAGATTCCAAATTTTTCGTCATGACGCATACGTTGCGTCATCAATTTTGACGCAAGGAAATATTGACATTTTCTCAATTTTTGTCATGACGCACACAGTGCGTCATTGATTTTAATGGAATCAAATACTAACATTTTTTGGAATGACGCACACGGTGCGTCATCGATTTGAATGGAAGCAAATAGTAACATTTTTTGTAATGACGCATACGGTGCGTCATCAATTTGAATGGAATCAAATAGTAACATTTTTTGTCATGACGCATACGGTGCGTCATCGATTTGAATGGAATCAAATAGTAACATTTTTTGTCATGACGCATACGTTGCGTCATCGATTTGAATGGAAGCAAATAGTAACATTTTTTGTCATGACGCACACGGTGCGTCATCAATTTGAATGCAATGAAATAGTAACATTTTTTGGAATGACGCACACGGTGCGTCATTGATTTTAATGGAATCAAATAGTAACATTTTTTGGAATGACGCACATGGTGCGTCATCGATTTGAATGGAATCAAATAGTAACATTTTTTGGAATGACGCATACGGTGCGTCATCGATTTGAATGGAAGCAAATAGTAACATTTTTTGGAATGACGCACACGGTGCGTCATTGATTTGAATGGAATCAAATAGTAACATTTTTTGGAATGACGCACACGGTGCGTCATCGATTTGAATGGAATGAAATAGTAACATTTTTTGTCATGACGCACACGGTGCGTCATCAATTTGAATGGAATGAAATAGTAACATCTTTTGTCATGACGCACACGGTGCGTCATTGATTTGAATGGAATCAAATAGTAACATTTTTTGTCATGACGCACACGGTGCGTCATCAATTTCAAAAAAGTGAAATATTAACATTTTTTCTCATGACGCATACTGTGCGTCATCCAGTTTAATGGTGTCAAGTATTAAGGGGGCACATAAACCTAGAGATCTTCAAAATAGGCATTCTTTATCAATTTTTTGGGGGAAACGTAAGGGGTGTAATTAGTCCGACTTTTCTTTACATTAAAGTGCATTATTAGAATATGTATCAGAATAAATTTGAAATAAAATCTTTTTAAAATGGTGGAGATAGCGTCCTCGGCGTAAGACGATGTTGAAAAAAGGTGCTCCATGTTCAAACTTCACGGTATCCAGTATCGAAACGATCCCTTAACCCATTCGAGACCGATTGCACACCGTGTGTGCAATTGATTTCCGAGGCTATAAGACGGCTTGCACACCGTGTGTGCAATAACAGTAATTATGCAATTATCAGTTATTCTGAGTAAACTAGTCGTCGAAATAAGATTTTCCTTGAACTAATGAAATCTGCAAGGTACAGGAAAACAAAATTTGGCATTGGTTTTACTGTGTACCAAAAATCTAAAAATTGTTGGAAGCCTTTCTTACATGTAAAATACTATGAATTGCCGACAGTCCTACAAAGAAGGAAAATATAAACGTAATAATTACTCTTGTCCTGCTTGTGTCGGTAGTCCTGGATTATGTTTGGGAGAATGTTTCAAGCGCTACCATCAACCAACTAATGTATAATTACTTTACGATCAGTCTACTATTTACTAAAAGTGTATTTACAAATTGT
Source organism: Cryptocheilus praepositus (assembly GCA_033815515.1). Taxonomy (NCBI): domain Eukaryota; kingdom Metazoa; phylum Arthropoda; class Insecta; order Hymenoptera; family Pompilidae; genus Cryptocheilus; species Cryptocheilus praepositus. The sequence goes on from JAWWQZ010000342.1 coordinate 43,088, forward strand.
ATTTTCTTTTTTATTACTGAGTTACCATACATTACTTTGTTGTCTGTAGACATTTTTCTAAAAATTTATTTCTCGTTTGTTATTTTTTTCATGATTCAACTTATCTTTTTATAACTTTTTACTACTTTTTAAACATTTTCTTTGCATTATGTTCTGTTCTTTATTATTGAAAACAAAATAACGATTTTATATTATCTAACTATTTTTGAAATAAATGTTCATAAATTTTTTAATGATGTATTTTTATTTTACCTTACATTGCACACATGGTGTTCAATCCGTTCCTCGCAATAAAAATTTTCCGAGGAGCGAGCTGCACACCTGATGTGCAATGATCTTATTTATGTGAATTCACTTACGAATTCGGTGTTTTCCATAGTAAACATGTTTTTTTATTAAAAATGAACAATATAAAGAAAAAAAAATTTCGCTCCTGGGGACCGTGTTCGAAAAAAATCGTCGTCTCGAATGGGTTAATGGGTTCGGTAAACAAATGCGCAAGTATACAAACGTGTTCCCTCTTGGATTAAGGGTAATGCCACGTATTTACATGGTGTAATAGTAAATTCGAAGGTATTTAGTCGTGGAGGTCTTCTCTTACAGCTAGTGTATATTTGAATTTGTGTACATATTCATGCCTGAGAGTTGGTACTCGTGAATGTGGTGTATTTATGGTGTTTGTGAACACACACTCGTGCCTTTACACTAGAATGCATCCATGACGCATACGGTGCGTCAACAATTTTTATGAAGTGGAATATTAAGATCCCAAATTTTTTGTCATGACGCATGGGGTGCGTCATCAATTTCGACGGCAGCAAATGTTGGAATCGAGAACTTTTTCAACGTGACGCATACGGTGCGTCATGAAAATGTTATGATTTATGTGAAGCGTCACAAATTTGTAATGGCCCATACGTTGGGTCATAGAAATTTCATGACGCATATATGATATTGCGCATCTTTGGTTTCAAATGCATTCAATTTATAATAGTGCATCGTTGGTTTTTAATGCACTATATTTATGCCTTTCATTTATACACACATAATACTGCGCATCGTTGGTTTTGCAGACACTGTATTTATTTGCACCGTTGAAACTGAATGTATATTTTACTTGTTATACGTAAATTCATATTTATACATAAATAAAATTTAAAAATTTTAAATTCATTAGAAAATAAACATCCAAGTGTTCAGTTAGATAAAATATTTAATTAATAAACTAAAAGAAGAATCACCTGTATAATTGCTTTCTCTCTCTCTCTCTCTCTAAATATATATATGTATATGATATTCAATTAATAAACTCAAATAAGAAAGCAACTATACAGATGATTCTTATTTTAGTATGCAAATTGAATACTTTATCTAATTGAAAACTTGAATATTAACCAAAAAGTAAAAAAATTTCTCTCTCTCTCTCTCTCTCTCTCTTTCATATATATATATATATATATATATATATATATATATATAGAGAGAGAGAGAGAGAGAGAGAGAGAGAAATAATATTTTTTACTTTTTGGTTAATATTCAAGTTTTTAATTAGATAAAGTATTCAATTTGCATACTAAAATAAGAATCACGTTAAACATGTATATATATATGTATATGTATATATATATATATATATATATATATATATATATATACATGTTTAACTATGCATCCTTCTATTTTTAAATGAATATTAATTGAAAATTGAAAAATTTGATGTATGTATATACATATATATATATATATATGAGTATCTTTTCAACTTTCAATCAGTATGCATTTAAAAATGGAGAGATGCATAGTTAAACATATATACGTATATATATAAATGGCTGTCCCCCACTCTGTCTCCATGTATACATGTATATATATACATATATTGAAATTTGAATATTATTTTTGAATGAATATTAATTGAAAATTGAAAAACTATATTTGTATATAGATATATATAAAAATACAATTTTATTTATGTTTGTAAACATATATTTATGTATATATATATACATATATTTTTTTTCAATTGAAAAAAATACGTATATATGTATAAATACAATTTTATTTTTGTGTGTAAACATATATTTATGTATATATGTATATATATGGATGTCCCCCTCTCTGTCTCTATGCATACATGTATATATATATATATATTGAAAATTTGAATATTTATTTTTAAATGAATATTAATTTAAAATTGAAAAATTATATTATATATATATATATATATATATATACATCAATATATGTTTATACACATGAATAAAATTGTATTTGTACACATATATATACAAACAGAATTTTTCGATTTTTAATTAATATTCATTTAAAAATAAATATTCATTATCTACTATTTTCATTTTTATACTATTTATTTTCAACATATACTGTATACATATTTATATATATACATATTATGCATATACATATAAATACATATTTTACAATTATATATAAGTAACATTTTTCGGTTATTCATTTTTAAATAAATTTCGATATATATTTTTAAATGAATATCAATTAAACATTTAAAAATTGTGTATATATATATAAATTTAATGTAAATACAATTTTGTTTACGTGTGCATACATATATACATATACATATATATATATATATACATAAGTACAATTTTTCAAATTTCAAATAAAATTCGTTTAAAAATAAATAAATAAATATATATATAAGTACAATTTTTCGATTAATTATTTTTAAAGAAATTTCGATATTTATTTTTAAATGAATATCAATTAAAAATGTAAAAATTGTATATGTATATACGTAAATACAATTTTATTTATGTGTGTATACATATATATATGTATATAAGTACAATTTTTCAAATTTCAATTAATATTCGTTTAAAAATAAATATATATGTATATATAAGTAGAATTTTTCGATTATTTATTTGTAAATAAATTTCGATATTTATTTTTAAATGAATATCAATTAAAAATTTAAAAATTGTATATATATATATATATGTATGTAAATACAATTTTATTTATGTGTGTATACATATATATATGTATATAAGTACAATTTTTCAAATTTCAATTAATATTCGTTTAAAAATAAATATATATGCATATATATATATATATATATATATATATATATATGCATATATATATATATATATATATATGGAGATACGGGATGTCCAATATATATATGTATATACACACGCATCTATGTTTAACTAAGCATCTCTCTATTCCGTTCCACATGAATACCTATATCTCTCACTCTCTTACTCTCTTATTCTAACCTTCTCATTCTCTCACTCTCCTACTTCCTTATTCACGCCTTCTTAGTCTGTCTCTCTCACTCATTCACTCCTTCATGCTTTCTCACTCACTCCCTCACTCCCTTAATCCCGCCATTTCACTCTCTGTCTCACTCACTCATTTACTCCGACACTACTCCCGCTATTTCACTTCATGTCTCACTCACTCACTCACTCTCCCACTCTTGCCCACACGTTGTCTCTCTTTCTATCTCACTTACTCTCACACTCTCCTTCTCACTCACTCTCGTACTCATTCTGTCTCACTCACTCTCACACTTTTCTTCTCACTCACTCTCGTACTCATTCTGTCTCACTCACTCTCACATTCCCTCACTCACTCACAGACACCCGCAGGCTCGTTCTCTGTCTCACTTACTCCCGCACTACCCTTCTCACTCACTCCCCCACTCAAGCTCATACTCCAGTCATCGCACTCTCTATCTCACTTACTCCCGCACTACCCCTCTCACTCACTCACTTACTCCCACCGTCACACTTTCCGTCTCACTCACTCTCACACTCTTACCTACGCACTCACTCACTCTCCAACCCAAGCTCTTACTCCCGCCGTCGCACTCTCTATCTCACTCACTCCCGCACTATCCCTCTCACTCACTCACTTACTCCGCCGTCACACCCTCCGTCTCACTCACTCTCACACTCCTACCTACGCTCTCACTCCCTCTCCAACCCAAGCTCTTACTCCCGCCGTCGCACTCTCTATCTCACTCACTCCCGCACTACCCCTCTCACTCACTCACTTCCTCCCGCCGTCACACTCTCCGTCTCACTCACTCTCCCACTCTTACCTTCGCACTCACTCCCTCTTTCACTCGATCTCTTACTCCCGCCATTTCACTGTCTATCTCTCTCACTCTCACACTCCTGCCATCTCACTCACTCTTTCACTTAGTCCCTTACTCCCGCCATTTCTCACTCCATCTCCCTCTCACTACCATTCCTCCCCTTCCCACTCACACCCCCCACTCCCAAGACGCAAGCGCAGATTCCGCTGAAAGTCAGGCCAGCGGATTTACAAGGGAGAAGTGTGTTCGACAATGTTTTTCAATAAATATTGATCCGTCGTTATCTAGAGGAATATGTACCTTTGCCATTCTCTCTCGCCCTCGCCGTCCTTCTCCTTCTCGCCGGCGCTTTGTGTCTACGGACCGACTGTTTGCCTCCACTCTAGCCCATCGCGTGCAAACTAATGAACTTCGCGTTGCCGCCCGATTACCGGCAAAAAATCGCCCTGCCGGATATTGGACGCTTGTTTACGGCGGTGGACTCCGGCGAGGGACGAGTTATGGGATCCCACGGCGATCATTGCGGACGAATTTCCAAGATTTCAAGGTGGAGGCGAGATGGGGTGCAGGGGTGAGGAAATGCAGGTTTGGGATGCATGCATTTTTCGTCATGACGCATACGGTGCGTCATCAATTTCGATACAATGAAATATTAAGAATTTTTTAATTTTTCGTCATGACGCATACGGTGCGTCATCAATTTTAATTTTATCAAGTATTACAATTTTGCAATTTTTCGACATGACGCATTCGGTGCGTCATCAAATTGGACGGAAGCAAATATTGAAATTTTCAAATTTTTCGTCATGACGCATATGGTGCGTCATCAATTTTAATTTTGTCAAGTATCACAATTTCGCAATTTTTCGACATGACGCATAAGGTGCGTCATCAAATTGGACAGAAGCAAATATTGAATTTTTCAAATTTTTCGCCATGACGCATACGGTGCGTCATCAATTTTCAGGGAGTCAAATAGTAACATTTTTCGTCATGACGCATATGATGCGTCATCAACTTTAATTTTGTCAAGTATTAAAATTTCGCAATTTTTCGACATGACGCACACAGTGCGTCATTCATTTTAGTAGTTAAGTATTAAAATTTTGAAAATTCTTTGACATGACGCATATGGTGCGTCATCGAATTGGGCGATAGCAAATATTGAAATTTTCATATTTTGTGACATGACGCATACGGTGCGTCATCAATTTTCCTACAGAAAACCCCATAGAAAAACCCATAGAAACCACCATGGTGCTCCATGCAAAAAACACGCGGACCGTCCACTCTGCATTCCATCTACCACACATCGCGTCGTATTAATACAGGTTTAACGTTTCATATAATAGGAAAATAAATAATTTAAAATTAAGATAGACGTAAATTATTATTCATATTGTACTGCTATACATCAAAATATATACATTTTCACCATACTGGTCATTCCCCTAAAAAACACACCATAAAAAAAAATGTCCCCATAAACACCCGATAGAAAACCCCATTCCACCCCCATAGAAACCGCTATGGTGCTCCATGCAAAAAACATATTACAAAAAAACTAATTTCCCAAAAACTCACAACAAAACCCCCATTCCATCCCCATAGAAACCGCTATGGTGCCCCATGCAAAAAACATACCATAAAAAACTACTCCCCCAAAAACTTACAACAAAGTCCCCATTCAACCTCCCATAAATATCGCTATGGTGCCCCATGCAAAAAACATACCATAAAAAAACTAATTCCTCAAAAAACCCGCAATATTGCAGTGACACCTCAAATTATACACATTTCCACCTTACTGATCATTTCCCTTTACAAACGCACCATCAAAAAAATAATTCCACAACAAAACAGACATCAAAACCCCCATAAAGACCGCCATGGTGCCCCATGCAAAAAATACACGGTCCGTCCACTCTACATTCCACCCAGCACACATCGCGTCGTATTAATACAAGTTTAACTGTTAAAATTAAAATAGACGCAAGTTATTATTTATAAGTATTTTATATTATTTATATTGCATTGCTATACACCAAAATATATGCATTTTCACCATACTGGCCGCTCCCTTAAAACACACACCATTAAAAACAATTCTCCCAAAAACACCCGACAGAAAACCCCATTCCACCCCATAGAAACCACTATGGTGCCCCATGGAAAAAACACATCACAAAAAAATTAATTCCCCAAAAAACTCACAACAAAACCCCCGTTCCACCCCCATAGAAACCACTATGGTGCCCCATGCAAAAAAAAATACCATAAAAAAACGAATTCCCCAATAACTCGCAATATTGCAGTGACACCTCAAAATATACACATTTTCACCATACTCCTCATTTCCCTTTAAAAACACACTATCAAAAAAATAATTCCACAAGACAGACATCAAAACTCTCAACCCACCAAAACCCCATGGAAACCACCATGATGCCCCATGCAAAAAAACAGATCATAAAGAAACTAATTCTCTAAAAACTCACAACAAAATCACCGTTCCACCCCCATAGAAACCGCTATGGTGCCCCATGCAAAAAACACGCAGCCCGTCCACTCTGCATGCCTCCAACCACACATTGCGTCGTATTAATACAGGTTTAACGTGTCAAATAATAGGAAAATGAATAATTTAAAGTTAAAACAGCCGTAAATTATTATTTACAAAAAATATATTGTATAATAACTATTATTTACAATTATTTTCACCATACTGGCCATTCATTTAAAAAACACATCGTCAAAAAAATAATTCCGTACCACAATAAATCACCAAAAATCCCATTCTACCACTCATAAAAGTCGCTATCGTCCTCAGATCGTATTAGTAGAATAAAAACATTCTTCATCATCAGTATAGAGTATAAAAAGTAAGAATAAAAATACATATTATATATATTGCAGTTGCATACACAAAAATACATGCATTTCCATCGTACTGGCCATTCCCTTGAAAAACACACCATAAAAAAAAAAGTTCCCACTAAAACCCCATAGAAACCGCTATGGTGCCCCATGCAAAAAACATGTCACAAAAAAACTAATCCCCAAAAACTCACAACCAAATCCCCATTCCACCTCCCATAAACATCGCTATGGTGCCGCATGCAAAAAGCATACCATAAAAAAACTAATTCCCAAAAAACTCGCAATATTGCAATGACACCTCAAATTTTACACATTTCCACCATACTGATAATTTCCCTTTAAAAACACACCATCAAAGAAATAATTCCACAACAAAACAGACATCAAAACCACCATTCCACCCCATAGAAACTTCCATGGTGCCTCATGCAAAAAAACATATCATAAAAATACTAATTTTCCAAAACCTCATAACGAAACACCCATTCCACCTCCCATAGAAACCTCTATGGTGCCCCATGCAAAAAACACGCGGCCCGTCCACTCTGCATTCCATCTACCAAACATCGCGTCGTATTAATACAAGTTTAACGTGTCATATAATAGGAAAATTAATAATTTAAAGTTAAAATAGACGTAAATTATAATTAGAAAATAATTTCTATTGTTTATATTGCAGTCACACCTCAAAATATATAATATCTCAAAACATATAAATAATTTTGACAGACCCAAATATTGACAATTTTCAAATTTTTCCTCGTGACGCACATGGTGCGTCATTGTTTTTGATCGATTCAAATATTAACATTTTTCAAATTTTTTTATATGACGCATACGGTGCATTATCAATTTTAATGACGTCAAATATTAACCCTTTGCGCTCTAGCGGTGCCTCTCAGGCACCACGGCATGTGCTGCGCCAACTCTAGCGGTGCCTCTCAGGCACCACTCGCATCGATGCGGTAAATTGAGTGGTAACGGTGTTTATTTGTGTTTGGCCTAACGAATATCGCTTGACAAGTCTACCTGGCCTTTTGTAGATCATTTTATGAGGTGTCTACATAGCTATAAAGATGTCTTATCTTAAAAACATAAACGAATTTCAATGCGTGCATTATGCCTTGAGAATAATAGAACGCTGATAGACGTCGCAACGCTTCTTTCAATTCGCTTCTTTAAAAAAAAGGTACAAAAAGAACCAATCACAAAATGCAATCCAATTGCAAAGTTTGTTCCCAACGAAAGTCCGGCCAAAGACGACAAACTGTGTACTATTGTGACACATGCCGCGACAAGCCAAGAATGCACATTGGAGATTGTTTTACAAAATACCACAAGAAGAAAAATTATAGAACGTAATCCTTAATAAATATCCTTCATTAAGTTAAATAAATGTATGTAATGTTAAAATATACGAGTTTAAAGTGTCCCATTGTGCTTAAAATTATTTTAAGTTAACAGAAACGAACTCATGAAATAGGCGCGCACGCGGCGGATTACTGTCGAGTTGCTGGTCAGCCCGAGAGAAAAGCGCGTCGAGCGCAAAGAGTTAATACAAGTTTAACGTGTCATGTAATAGAAATATAAAGAATTAAAAATTACAATAGACGTAAATTATTATTTACAAATGTTTTATATTGCAGTCACATATACCAAAATATGCATATTTCCACCGTACTGACCATTTCCCTTGAAAAAGCACATCATCAAAAAAATAATATACCCCAATACACCCGAGAGAAAACCCCATTCAACGTTCCATACAAACCGCCAATATAAAATGTATCATAACCAAAATATACACATTTTTACCATACTGGTCATTCCCTTAAGAAACACACCGTAAAAAAAATAATTCTCCCAAAAACACCCGACAGCACACTCCATTCCACCCCCATGAAAGCCACTATGGTGCCCCATGCAATAAGCATATCATGAAAAAACTAATTATTACTAATTATTATTAATTATTACTAATTAATTTTGAAAACACGCCATCAAAAAAATAATTCCACAACAAAACAGACATCAAAATCCCCATTCCACCCCCATAGAAACTTCCATGGTGCCCCATGCAAAAAAACACGTCATAAAAATACTAATTCCCCAAAAACTCACAAAAAAACTCCCATTCCACTTCCCATAAACACCACTATGGTGCCCCATGCAAAAAACACGTGGCCCGTCCACTCTGCATTTCACCCAGCACACATCGCGTCGTATTAATACAGGTTTAAAATGAATGGAAATATAATAGGAAAATGAATAGTTTAAAGTTAAAATAGACGTAAATTATTATTAGAAAATAATTTCTGTTCTTTATATTGCAGTGACACCTGAAAATATATAATAGCTCAAAATATATAAATAATTCTGATAGACCAAAATATTGACAATTTTCAAATTTTTTCTCATGACGCACATGGTGCGTCAGACCTTTCGATACAGTCAAATATTAAAGTTTTTTAATTTTTTATGACGACACATACGTTGCGTCATCGATTTTTGTGGAGTCCAGTATTAACACTTCTCAAATTGTACGTTATGACGCATAAGGTGCGTCATTAATTGTGATGATGTCAAATATTAACATTTTCGAATTTTCTGTTATGACGCATACGGTGCGTCATAAATTTCGATAGAATGAAATATTAAGAATTTTCAGATTTTTCGTCATGACGCATAGGGTGCGTCATCAAATTTAATGGTGTCGGACAGTAATATTTTTCGGCAAAATTTTGATTATGAAAAACCTCATGATATACTTTCCTCTTGTTTTCACTTCATTATTCGCTCTGATTTTTGTCGCATTTAAATACTTGACAAAAAGTTCCTTTATATACTATGTGTAAAACCATATATCTTTTCCGTTTTTTTTTCACGCAATCGATGCATTCCAGCAAAAATCATTAGGATACACTTTACTCTTATTTCCATCTCATTATTCACCCTGATTTTTGTCGTACCGAAATTCTTTAAAAAAACTTCCTTTATATACTATGTGTAAAACTATATATTTTTGCCAATTTTTTTCTCGCAACCGGCGCATTTTATGGAAAAAACTTATAATACACTTTCTTCTTATTTTCACCTCATTATTCACCTTCATTTTTGTCGCAACTAAATACTTAAAAAAAATCCCTTCATATACTATGCACAAAACTATATATTGAGTTGAATCCGAGTGCAGAGATGAAGAAATGCGGGTTTGGGTGCATGCATTTTTCAGCGTGACGCATACGGTGCGTCAACAGTTTTAATGGAGTAAATGTATTAAAATTTTCCGAATTTTTCGATATAACGCATGAGTCATTAATTTTGATGGAGATAAGTGTGAAGATTTCTCAAATTTTTCGAGTCAAATAGTATCATTTTTTGTCATGACGCATATGGTGCGTCATCAATTTTCATGGGGTCACGTATTAAAATTTTGAAAATTTTTCGACATGACGCATATAGTGCGTCATAAAATTGGAGGAAACCAAATTTTTTAATTATTCAATTTTTTGTTATAACGCATATGGTGCGTCATCAATTTTCCTACAGAAAACCCCTAGAAAACCCCATGGAAACCCCATAGAAACCCCCATAGAAACCACCATGGTGCCCCATGCAAAAAACACGTGGCCCGTCCACTCCGCATTCCACCCAGCATACATCGCGTCGTATTAATACAGGTTTAACGTGTCATAATTCGTCCATGATCGTCGCCGCGGCTCTGAATGCCTCGGCACAATATTTGAGCCCGGCCCTCTCTCTCCCTCGCAAGTTCTCCGCTTCTCCACTCCTCTTCCCTCTATCAACGCTCCTCCATTGCTAGACAAATATACTCCGTGTCAACATTCACAATGCCCGGGGAGTGCGCGTTTGATTGTGGAAACGAAAAGACATAAAGTCCTTCGCCGCTTCTATCTTTCTCCGCTTCCGCTCGCTGTTTACACGAGCCCCGCGCCATTTTCGACCGACCTGTTTCGCTAATGTCGACGACGCGTGCTTTTTCCCACATTTTTCGCACGTTTTTGCCCGCTTTCGCCCGATGGCACGATCTCCGGGCTTTTTGGAGGGGAGGGGATGGAGCAAGTTTAGGTTTGAAGAGTTTTTGGGAATGGGGGTTCCGGGGGCTGCGAAGTAGAATTCTTGGGAGAGGAAAGAATATGTGGGGAATTAGGTTAATTTGATGTAGTGTGATTTGGGGGTGTTTGGGAAAGACATTTTTGAGATAAAAGTTGTTATAATGCTTGTAAGCAAGAACTTTTGTTTGAAAAGTTTTTCCGTAGAATGAGTATTTCGTGATTTATGAGACATAATTGAGCCGCTCAGTGCACACATCGATTAACTCCATAAAACGAAAAGTTGAGAAACGCGATGATGTAATGTATATTGTTTTTAAAAATTCCTCTGATAATATGAATTCAAATATATAACGTGGAATGCATAATTGCAGATATAGCTTTCATCTGACGGTATATAAAATTAATAAGAAAGAATAGCCAACAAAGAATCGTCAGTAATGTTACAGTTTTTATGTGACTGATGGAGTTAATCGATTTGGCAACTGAAAAAAGTAATAAAGTTAAATTTAGTCTTTTCATTTTTAAGGTTTTATTAGAGAAAAAGTTAGTTATTATACATTTTTATCACAGCTTTTCCATAAAAATGAATGTTGGAAGTTCGGTTATAAATAATTTTCGTAATTAATTTATAGCAGCTTTATGTTGGCGGCATTATTCTTTGGGATGGTTCAGCAATATTATAAATAATGTCTTCTTCATCAGCTGTATGCGAGGATTCGTCATTTCGATTTGTTGACAAGTTCTTATAGTAATCGTGTTTAACAGGAGGAATGAATTTTAGCAGGTCCATCATGTGTCTCCATTTTTCCTTTGTCACAGTTCTGCCTTTAGGATATAATAAAGGCTGATCTATATTTTTCAAACTTTGCGGTCTACCCACTAAAGATTTTCTTATATTAATGGCTTGAAATTCTGTATCTTCATTATAGTCACATTTGAATTGTATGAGATAGGGTTTGGACCTTTCTAACTTTATCCAGCGTATTTTAAGCCAATTTACTGGAAGCCCTGTGACGGTTACTTTTCTGTTAATGATAGACTGTTCTAAAGGTTTTGTTGACAAAAAACCTTGGTGAGTCATTTGGATTAGATGAAACGGCGCTTTCTTTTTACATGTTTTGATTATATGGTACCAATCATCTGGTGAAAAAATGCTTTAATTTTTTTTTTCGCACATGACTCAATAATGGCAAAATCTGAGTCATTGGGCAAATAGCTGTGTCCACTTACCAAAAATTTCATGTCAATTGATTCAGCTTCGATTTCCGTGCTTTGAACAAGTTTCAATAAACTTAAGACGGTTTTAATATTTCTGTTTTGACCGGTACACGAATCCGATTATGTTATTATTTTTTCGAAGTTTGCAGCGTAAGTCTTTATGTACTTTTTTAGACAAGATGAAATTTCTTGAGACCCACGAGATCCTTCAGTTTCTGGCCAAACAAGCGTACGATACGGCGTTACTGAAACGATTTATATTAGAGTATGGAGTTAATCGAAATGGCTTCTGAAATAAATTACTTATTATTCAGTTGCCAAAAAAATTTGCCATTTAACGGGGCTAATATTTATTATTCAGGAAAGTTATTATAAATATAAAAAGTTATGACTATACCAAGGGTTTTGACACTTAAATTTAAGATTTTTCAAAAAGTGGAGTTAATCGATGTGTGCATTGAGCGGCTCAATTATTACTCGATGTGGGCAATGTGTGTTGAATTGGATTAAGTTGGGGTAGCATTATTGGGTTGTATTTGAGAAAGAAATTGTTGTGATATTTATGAAGAGGAACTTTGGTTGGAGGTTTTTTGGAAATAGGGGTCCCGGGGGGTGCGATGTAGAAAATTCTTGGGAGAGGAGGGAATTAGGTTAAATTGAGGTAGTGTGAATTGGAGGTGTTTTGGAAAGAAATTATTGCAATAAAAGTTGTTGTGGTGGGTCTAAGGAAGAACTTTTGTTTGAAAAGTTTTTTTTCTACCATGAGTGGTTCATGATTTATGAGACTTTCAATTGATGTACGATGGGGGTATGTATTGTATGTGAAATTATAGTAAATTGCAATATTGTGGTTTGGAGGTGTTTGGGAAAGAAATTGTTGAGGTAAAAGTTGTTTTAATGGTTGTAAGCAGGAACTTTTGTTTGAAAAGTGTTTTTGTAGAATGAGGATTTCATGATTTATGAGACTTATAATTGTTACTCGATGTGGACAATGTGTGTTGAATTAGATTAAGTTGGGGTAGCATTATTGGGTGATATTTAAGAAAGAAATTGTTGGGATAAAAATTGTTGTGATAGTTATGAAGAGGAACTTTGGTTGGAGTTTTTTTGGGAATGGGGGTTCCGGGGGGTGCGAGGTAGAAAATTCTTGGGAGAGGAGGGAATTAGGTTAAATTGAGGTAGTGTGAATTGGAGGTGTTTAGGAAAGAAATTGTTCAGATAAAAGTTGTTGTGGTGGGTGTAAGGAGGAACTTTTGTTTGAGAATGTTTTTTGTAGAATGAGTGTTTCGTGATTTATGAGACATAATTGTTACGCGATGTTGGTATATACGTTAAATTACGTTAAATAGAGGTAGCGGGATTTGGGGTTGTTTGGGAAAGAAATTCTTGCAATAAAAGTTGTTGTGGTGGATGTAAGGAGGAACTTTTGTTTGAAAAGTTTTTTTGTAGGATGAGCATTTCGGGATTTATGAGACATAATTGTTAAGCGATGAAGGTATATACGTTAAATTACGTTAAATAGAGGTAGCGGGATTTGGGGTTGTTTGGGAAAGAAATTGTGGAGATAAAAGTTATTGTGATGGGTGTAAGGAGGAACTTTTGTTTGAGATTTTTTTTTGTAGAATGAGTGTTTCGTGATTTATGAGACATAATTGTTACGCGATGTGGGTATATACGTTAAATTACGTTAAATAGAGGTAGCGGGATTTGGGATTGTTTGAGAGAGAAATTGTTGAGATAAAAGTTGTTGTCATGGGTGTAAGGAGGAACTTTTGTTTGAGAATTTTTTTGTAGGATAAGTGTTTCGTGATTTATGAGACATAATTGTTACGCGATGTGGGTATATACGTTGAATTACGTTAAATTGAGGTAGCGAGATCTGGGGTTGTTTGGGAGAGAAATTGTTGAGATAAAAGTTGTTGTGATGGGTGTAAGGAGGAACTTTTGTTTCAAAATTTTTTTTGTAGAATGAGTGTTTCGTGATTTATGAGACATAATTGTTACGCGATGTTGGTATATACGTTAAATTACGTTAAATAGAGGTAATGGGATTCGGGGGTGTTTAAGAAAAAAATTGTTGGGACAAAAGTTGTTGTGGTAGATGTAGGGAGGCACTTTTGTTTGAAAGTTTTTTTTGTAAAATGAGTATTACATGATTTCTAGGACTATAAATGTCACGCGACGTTGGTATATGGGTTAAATTAGGTTAAATTCGGATAGTATAATTTGGAAGGGCTCGGGAAAAAAAATTGCTGGAATAAAAGTTGTTGTGATGGTTGTAAGGAAAATGTTTTGTTGGAAAATTTTTTTTCTAGCGTGATTGTTTTATGATTTATGAGACTTAGAATTGATATGCGATATATTATATGTTAAATTATGTTAAATTGAGGTATTATGATTTGGAGGTATTTAGGAGAGAAATTGTGAGGACAAAAGTTGTTGTGGTGGATGTAAGGAGGAACTTTTGTTTGAAAGGTTTTTTTCTAGCATGAGTGCTTCATGATTTATGAGACTTATAATTGTTACGTGATGTTAAATTACGTTACATTTAGATAATATGATTTGGAGGTGTTTGAGAAAGAAATTGTTGTAATAAAAATTGTTGCCATAGTTATGAAGAGCAACTTTGGTTGGAAGTTTTTTGGAAATGGGGGTTCCGGGGGGTACGAAGTAGAATTCTTAGGAGAGGCAGGAATATGTGGGGAATTAAAATAAATTGGGGTAGTGTGAATTGGAGGTGTTTGAGAAAGAAATTATTGAAACAAAAGTTGTTGTACTGGTTGTGAGGGAGAAGTTTCGTTTGAAAGTTTCTTTTGTAGAATCAATATTCCATGATTTATGAGACTTATAATTATTGCGCGATGTTAAATTACGTTAAATTGAAATACTGTGATTTGGAGGTGTTTAGAAAATAAATTGTTGAGACAAAGGTTGTTGTGGTGGATGTAAGGTGGAACTTTTGTTTAAAAAGTTTTTTTGTAGAATGAAGATTTTATGATTTATGAGACTTATAATTGTTACGACTGGCGCCAAAATGTGTTGAATTGGATTAAATTGAAATATTATGGTTTGGAGGTGTTTAGGAAAGAAATTTTTGGGGTAAAAGTTGTTATAATAGTTGCAAGGAGAAACTTTTGTTTGGAAGGTTCTTTTGTAAAATTGATGTTTCATGATTTACAAGACATAATTGTTAAGCGAAGCGGAATATGTGTTAAATTAGATTGAATTTAGATAGTGGAATTTGGAGGCGTTTGGGAAAGAAATTGTTGAAACAAAAGTAGTTGTGGTGGATGTAAGGAGGAACTTTTGTATGAAAGATTTTTTTGTACAATGAATGTTTCATGATTTATGAAACTTATAATTGTTACGCCATGTAGGTATACACATTAAGTTACATTAATTTGAAATATTTTGCACTGAATGCGTTTTGGAAGAAAATTGTTGGGATAAAAGTTGTTTTGATGGGTGTGAGGGGGAACTTTTATTTGAAAAATATTTTTCTAGCATTAGTTCTTCATGGCTTATGACATTTATAATTGTTATGCGATATGGGTATAAATGTTAAATTACATTAAATGCAGAGACCATGATTTGGAGGTGTTTGGGAAAGAAATTGTTGCAACAAAAGTTGTTGTGTCGGTTGTGAGGAGGAACTTTTGTATGAAACGTTTTCTACTAGAACAGATATTTCATGATTTATGACGCTGGTCATTGTTACGCGGTTTGGGCGTATACATTAAACTTCATTAATTTTAAATATTTTGCATTGGGTGCGTTTTGGAAGAAAATTATTGACGCAAAAGTTATTGTGGTGGATGCGAAGAGGAACTTTTGTATGAAAGGTTTTTTTCTAGCATGAGTGTTTCATGATTTATGAGACGTAATTGTTACGTGATATGGGTATAAATGTTAAATTACGTAGAATTGGAGTATTTTGTATTGGGTGCGTTTTGGCAGAAAATTGTTAGGAACGAAGTTATTGCAAACGAAAATCATCGAGCATCGGATTTCGCAGAAATTTTTTCAACATTTTTTTTCCCTCATAAAAATTGAGAAAATGAATTACCTTTCCTTCAAAACCCCACTTTTCCGGCAGTTCCCAAAAAACCGTCGAAATTTCTTCAAAAATTGTTGTCCCTCCCCCATAAAAATCCACAAATTAATTACGTCCCCCCCAACACCCCCACATTTCCGCCATTTTCCAAAAAATCGCCGAAATTTCTTCAAGAATTTTTGTTCTCCCCCATGAAAATTCCGAAAATGAATTATCTTCCCCCTAAAACCCCAACTTTTCCGGTTGTTTCCAGAAAATTTCTTCAAATTTTTTTTCTCCGCCGTAAAAACACACAAAATTAATCACCTTCCCTACAAAAATCCTCCACATTTCTGCCATCTTCCAAAAAATCGACGAAATTTCTTCAAAAATGTTTGTTCCTCCCCCGTAAAAATTCAAAAAATTAATTACCTTCCCTCCGAAACCCCCACATTTCCGGTAGTTTCCAAAAAATCGCCGAAATTTCTACAAAAATGGTTGTTCCTCCCTCATAAAAATCCAGAAATTACTTACCTTCCCCCAAAATCCCCACATTTCTGCCATTCTCCAAAAAATCGGCAAAATTTCTTCAAAAATTTTTATTCTCCCCCACAGAAATTCAGAAAATGAATTACCTTCCCTACAACACCCCCACATTTCCGGCAGTTCCCAAAAAATCGTCGAAATTTCCTAAAAAATTGTTGTTCCTCCCACATAAAAATTCTGAAAATTAATTATCTTCCCTCCAAAACCCCAACTTTTCCGGTAGTTTCTAAAAAATGTCTTCAAAATGTTTCTTCTCCCTCATAAAATTCAGAAAATGAATAACCTTCCCTCTGAAACCCTACTTTTCCGCCACTTTCCATAAAAACCGTCAAAATTTCTTCAAAAATTTTTGTTTTCCCCCATAAAAATTCCGAAAATTAATTACCTTCCCTCTAAAACCCTCACATTTCCGGTAGTTTCTAAAGAATGTGTTCAACATTTTTTTTTCGCTATAAAAATCCAGGAAATTAATTACCTTCCCTACAAAAATCCTCCATATTTCCGCCACTTTCCAAAAAAATCGTCGAAATTTTTTCAAAAATTTTTGTTCTTCCCCATAAAATTCAGAAAATTAATTACCTTCCCTACAAAACCCCACATATCCGCCATCCTCCAAAAAATCCCCCGTGTCCCGTGTCCCATCGTTGCATTTTTCATCGGAAAACAGTGCGCGTGCCCGCTCATTCGCGTTTGTCCTTCTAATCACTATGTTTTTCGACGGAAGTGGCGGTAATAAGTGTTTAGCGGCGTGGTCTGCCGCGATTTGACTGATTGACGTGGACAGATGTGCGAAGCGACTAACGACTTCGCGTAATAACGTGGAGAGTCTCTTTGACGGGCGTGTGATTAGGGGTTTCGCGGGCGAACAAAGGAATCCTGGACGAGGTAATAAAGCGGCACGGCGGAAAGTATGGCCTGCTGCTCGGAGGCAATATTGTCGTCGGTCAATAGACCGATGTAGGTGGAGTTAAGGAAGTGGGTGTAATTAAAAAAATTACTTTTACTTCAAATTAGAATGTTTAGGGGGAGTAGATTTGTGTCTTATTTTGTTTTCAGGTACGTTCTACATTAGAAACATATATATATACAGCATGTACAATGTATATATATATATATATGCATACTAAGTATAAAAATTCTACATATATGTATATATTTCTATTGTAAAACGCAAAAACAAAATATGTATATATATATATATATCTATACATAGCATTGTATGCTTACATATATATATGTATATGATATACATATATATATATTTTTTCAAGTGCGTTTTTCAATAAAAATATATATATACATGTATACCTACCAAGCATAAAAATCCTATATACCAGGTTGTTCAATAAGTTTTGTTTTGTTTTGTTGAGGGCGTTGCTACTAGTCCAAATTTGTTTTTGTTTTGTTGGTTCACTCTTCTTATCAACGTATGTGAAGGTTCATTTCAATCAGTCAATTCATTCTTTGTTTACAAGCCATTTAGTGTCGCCGTGTCACAGTATTTTCGGCAATGGAAAAAATTGAATATCGTGCAGTGATAAAATTCTTATTTTTCGAAGGTGTAGCACCAAAAGAAATTCACGAACGAATGTTAAGAGTGTATAATGAACGTTCACCTTCAATTAGAACAGTAGAAAGATGGGTTGCTGAATTTAAACGTGGTCGTACAAGCCTTGAAGACGATCCACGTGAAGGACGTCCAAAAACCGCATCAACACCAGAAATCGTAGCCAAAGTACAGGATATGGTTTTGGAAGATCGTCGATTGACTGAGAGGGATTTAGTAGAGGCTCTACACATCTCATTAGGCAGTGTGAGTCATATTTTAAATGAAATTTTGAGTTTTGAAAAGCTGTGTGCACAATGGGTGCCGCATTCGCTAACAATTGAACAAAAACACATTCGAATGCGACTTTCTCAACAACATTTGGAGCGTTTTAAAAAGGATAAAGTGGATTTTGTGCGTCGATTCATCACTATGGATGAGACTTGGGTCTATCACCATGATCCTAAATCAAAAGATGAGGCTAAAGAGCGGTGTGAACCTGGTTGTTCGGCTTCGAAACGAGTTTGTGTCCAGAAATCGGCCAAGAAGGTTCTGGCATCAGTTTTTTGGCATGCGAAAGGAATTTTATTTGTGGATTACTTGCAAACTGGTAAAACAATTAATTCTGAATATTATTGCAACCTTTTGGGCCAGTTGAAGGAAAAAAATCGTGAAAAAAGACCCGGTTTGCAGAAGAAAAAAATCCTTTTTCATCAGGACAACGCACCGTATCACAAGAGCATTTTGACAATGGCTAAAATCCATGAATTAAAGTTCGAATTGTTGGAGCATCCGCCGTATTCACCAAATTTCGCCCCCAGCGACTTCTATTTGTTTCCAGAACTCAAAAAATGTATGCGTGGCAAGCGTTTTTCGTCAAATCAAGAGGTCATAACGGCTGTTGAAGCGTATTTTGCAGACCTTCCGGAATCTCACTTCAGGGATGGGATCCACAGATTGGAGGATCGTTGGAGCAAGTGCATTAATGTTCAGGGAGATTATACTGATGAATAATAAAGTGTATTTTGAACCATAACATTGTGTTTTTCTTATCGAACGACAAAAGTTATTGAGCAACCTGGTATATATATATATATATACATAGAAATATATGCTTACATATATATACGTATATGATATATATATATTTTTTTTCAAGTGCGTTTTTCAATATATATATATATATATATATGATTTTTATGCTTGGTATATATATATATTTGCAACACCTGTATAGGATATATAGCATTTTTGTGCTATATATGTGTACATATATACATAGGAAGCATAAAAAATAAATGTATATATACTCAAACATTTATATATACATATATATATTTTTGAAATACGTGTATAGGATAAATGGGATTTTTATACTTGCTATATATATATATTATAGTGCCTGTCATACCTTTGCGCCCTAAATTAAAGACACACCGCCGTGCTCGTAACAAAACCGCCGCTTGCACGTGCGCTTCGCGATAAGATAGAAGGACAAAAGACTAGCGGCGACGCTGCCGATTCTTCGAGACATTCGGAATATACTTGGGCAGTCTTAGCTCGCCCTTAGTCACGCGAGGACGTTTGGAAACCCTTAGCACTCTTAGAAAACCTTAGTTCCCCTTTGGCGACCTGTTGGTCTTTAGACACTTTGTGCGGTACCACCGCTACTTGTACATACTGTAAATAACGTGTGAATATATTAGCTATAACTAAATTTCATCTTCCCAGTTTGTGACAATCCTTGCATCCTGACACCCGACCCACTACAGTTTTTCAGAAGTGGGATCGATAAATCAATCGATCGATTTACGGGGCAAGTTAAGTGTGATCGATCAGGGATCGAGAAAATTGATCAGTGTAACGAACGGTGAACAGACTAGTGATCGTTGTGTGGTTAGAGTGTGTTAGTGAAGCGGCAGAAACGAAGAAAGGAAGAAACGAAAAGAACAATGACCACGTTGAACGATATTCCCCGCGTCGCGGAAAATCTTAAGAAGGCAACCACAAAATCAGCTAAGACCCTTCATAAATTGGTTTTTGGAATCGAAGGCGACCGAGGCAACAAGAAACGTCTCCGCGCCTTTACGGGTTTTGACTTTGGCATAGAGACGCCACGATTCGAAGAGAAGGTGGTGGAAACCACGGCTTCTTTTGGTTTAGGTGAATTAGTAAGCATTTGCCATGTGCTTAATTTAGACTATGGTGGTACGAGCGAAGAAGTTTCCCGACGGATTTGCGAACATTTGACTGTACTGACACGTTTATATACGGTGAGCGGAGAAACGGCTACAGAATCTGAAGGCGAATCGGATCCGGAAGATGGAAATTGTACCATTCTCCCAGCTGAGATGAATAACAGTAGGCAGTCACCGCAAAGACTTACGGAAACGACGACGCGCGCCGACCAAGTTACCCGCGGGACCGTATTAGGATGCCAGGAAAGGCCTAGTTTTTCGTTGAATTTTCGGGACGTCGAGGACTCGATTAGGGATTTTAACGGAACCGATGGATATCCAGTAGAAACTTGGATGGAGGACTTCGAGGATAATGCAAATTTATTAGGATGGACGGAGTTGCAGAAATTTTTGTTTGCAAAGAAAAAGTTGGCAGGAGTAGCGCGTCTATTTTTGCAAGGAGAAAGAGGGGTATACAGTTGGAAAATGCTGAAATCGCTTCTCACAAAGGAATTTTCAACCCGCATAAATAGCGCACAATTACACGAGATGCTACGCAGTAGGCGACTGAGGCGCGACGAAACATTGTACGAGTACTTCTTAGCGATGAAAGAGATGGGTGCGCGTGGCCGTATTGAACCGGACGCGTTAATCCAATACATTGTGGACGGTATTCCCGACGATCCAAATAAGAAGGCACAGTTATACGAGGCTAGGCAGCTGGGCGACCTTAAAGAAAAACTAAAAATTTATGAGAGAATACGAAATTTGACACGGCAACCAACGAGTGCGAGGCCTTTGATAAGAACGGAACCGACAACTCGGTTTCCGCCTAAACATGCCGCACAGATAGGAAGTTCAACACCACCATTTCGATGTTTCAATTGCAACGAGGCCGGACATCGAGGAGCCTTATGTCCAAAACCGACACGAACATGGGGATCGTGTTATCTTTGTGGATCGTTGGATCATCTGAGGAAATTTTGCCCACGACGAACAGGACAGCCAAGAGGAGAAGCACCGAAAGCTACAACGAGTGCAGCGAATGTAACGACCCAATTAATTGACATTGAAGAAAGTGTAGTTCCTTGTTACAGTTTGGACATTACCATCGATATAGGTAAATTCAATGGAGTAATTGATTTAGGAAGCCCGATATCGTTATTGACGGAGAAAATTATACCGAACGGGATTAAGCTTAGTGAGTATGTTAGTCAAGCAAATTGGGAAGGACCGAACCATAGTAAAATTACGGTATTAGGACGGTTAAAGCAAAAGGTTTTTGTATTAGATCATGAATTCGAAATGAGCTTTTACGTAGTACCGGACGATACGGTAAATTGTGTCTGTTTGTTAGGAAGGGATTTCCGCAAGGCTTCTGGTTTCTTAATGACTTTTGGCGAAACAGTAGAACTCCATAAAAAACCCGTTGGGGCAAACGGCAATACAGATTATGCCATACCTCAGATTTTGAACATCGATTTAGTCGACGATGGAATTAAAGGTAGTCATACGCCAGTTATTAAAATTAATGAAAATATTGATTGGAAAACACGTGTTCAAGTAGAGACATTAATTCAGAAACGATATATAGAAGCGGAAAGACCGGCAAATCCCAAAACTAATCTTGAGTTGGAAATTATTTTGAAGCCAAACCATGTACCCTTTTATCACAATCCGAGGAGGTTATCTTATGCCGAGAAAATAGCAGTGGAGGAAATTCTTAAAGATTTATTAGCACGGAATATTATTCGACCCAGTAGTTCCCAGTATTGTAGTCCAATTGTTTTATGCTCTAAGAAATCGGGAGGCTTTAGGATGGCTGTCGATTTTAGGGAATTGAATAAGTCAATGACAAAAGATCATTTCCCGATTCCGAGGATCGATGATCAAATAGATGCACTGCGTGGGAAAATTTACTTTACCCGGCTGGACTTAAGAGATGCATTTCACCACATTCGGTTAAGCGAAAATTCGGTCAAATTTACAGCGTTCACGACTTTTATGGGTCAATATGAGTACCTTCGTATGCCTTTTGGGCTTTCGAATGGCCCATCATTTTTCATGAGATACATTAATGCGGTATTCAGACAACTTTTAGATCAAAAGAAAATACTGATTTACTTGGATGACCTTCTTATTGCAACAGCAACACTTAGTGAGAATTTAGAAATACTTGCAGAAGTCCTGGATTGTATTGTAGAAAATTGTTTGGAACTAAATTTAGAAAAATGTGCTCTTTTACTAACGGAAATCACTTACTTAGGATATCGGATAAATTCATTAGGCGTTAGACCAAGTCGGGAAAATCTACAAGCAGTAGAGGAATATCCGATACCGAGAAATTATCGCGAGTTACACAGTTTTCTAGGACTAGTTTCTTATTTTAGGAAGTTTATAGACAAATTTGCAATAAAAGCGAAACCATTATACGACTTGTTGAAGTCCAAGACTAGCTATAATTGGGATGAGGAAAGGTTAAAATGCTTCGAAACCCTTAAGCAACACTTAATGTCTGAACCAATTTTAGCGATATACTCTCCGTTAGCAGAAACAGAGTTGCACTGTGATGCAAGTACGCACGGATATGGAAGTATATTATTACAAAAACAGAAAGATGGGTTATTTCACCCCATTTGTTATTTTAGCAAAAGGACGACCAAAACAGAAGCTAAGTATCATAGCTTTGAGCTAGAAGCCTTGGCAATTGTGTATTCGTTAGAACGGTTTCGAGTTTATTTACAAGGGCTACATTTCAAAATAGTTACGGATTGTCAGAGCCTCAAGTTAACCTTAGAACGCAAGGAGGTGAACCCGCGAATTTTGAGATGGTCACTGATGCTACGAAATTATGATTATACCTTAGAGCACAGACCAGCGCCGAAATTAATACATGCAGATGCCTTAAGCCGAGAATTTAGTGTACTTATTATTACGGAAAATAGTTTCGAACGAAATTTGGCTTTATTACAAGGACAGGACCCGGAAATTACGAAGATACGCGAAAAGCTTCAAAAGGGTGAAGACAAATTTTTCGAGTTGAGTAATGGGCTGATTTATCGTAAAGTCGGAAACAAACTATTATTTTACGTTCCTACTTCGATGGAAGCTAACGTGATCCGGACAAATCATGAGGAGATTGGTCATCAAGGAACTCAGAAGACGTTGGAGTACGTATCGCGAGTTTATTGGTTCCCGGATAAAAAGAGGAAAATTCAAACAGCGATAAATAATTGTTTAAAATGCATCACTTATTCCACACTTGCTAATCGCGTGGAGGGTACGTTACAGTGTCCAGACAAGGGATCAGTTCCCTTTCATACAATCCACATTGATTACTACGGTCCGTTAGAACGCACAAAACACCGGCAAAAATATATCTTTGAGATAATTGACGCTTTTAGTAAATTTGTTAGATTCTACCCTAGTGTTAGCACAGACAGTACGGACGCCATAAAACATTTGAAAACATATTTTGCCACATACAGTAAACCGAAACGAATCATCTCAGATAGAGGTAGCGCATTTACGGCTAATAAATTTAAGGAATTTGTCTCCGAATACCGAATCCAGCATGTTTTAATTGCCACGGCAACGCCCCATGCGAACGGGCAAATTGAACGTATCAATAGGTCCCTTACACCTCTATTGTCGAAATTAAGCCCGAGCACAGGTACTTGGTGCCAGGTATTATCCGAGGTGGAGTATGCCCTAAACAACACGGTTAACCGTGCGACAGGCGATACTCCTAGCAAGTTATTATTTGGTATCAATCAGGTAGGAGAGGTTCAGGACGATTTGAGACAGATTTTAGAAGAACAAAAAGCGGTAGATCGAAATCTGGAACAAACGCGAGAAAAGGCAGTAGCCCAGATACAAGCGACTAATAATTATAATAAAGCTTATTATGATAAACGACACAAAAGTCCGACAAAGTACAAATTAGGAGATTATGTTATGATTAAGAACGTAGACATTACGCCGGGTGTTAACAAAAAACTATTACCTAAGTTTAGAGGGCCCTACGAGATTGTTAAGGTTTTAGATAACAACCGTTATGTAGTAGTTGATCCGGAAGGGCAGCAACTAACGCAATTACCATTTGAAGGCATATGCGCTCCCGAAAATATGCGACTGTGGTCAAGATCGGAAGCGATTGATAAGGACGATTAAGTTTAAGATACTTTGTACAGTGACACTAGTATTAAGAGTGAACAGTGAGTGATTCTAAGTTCTCCGTGCGAACATATTATTACTTTTAGTCGTTAGCCAGAGAGTTTGTAATCTTAACTTAAGTCTGGGTGTATTATTGTAATTTGTGGTGTGCTAGTGTGTTATTTTGGTTATATTTTGTTTACTTTTAACAACACGCTTGAGGGCAATCGTAACGTCAGGATAGGCCGAGCTATAGTGCCTGTCATACCTTTGCGCCCTAAATTAAAGACACACCGCCGTGCTCGTAACAAAACCGCCGCTTGCACGTGCGCTTCGCGATAAGATAGAAGGACAAAAGACTAGCGGCGACGCTGCCGATTCTTCGAGACATTCGGAATATACTTGGGCAGTCTTAGCTCGCCCTTAGTCACGCGAGGACGTTTGGAAACCCTTAGCACTCTTAGAAAACCTTAGTTCCCCTTTGGCGACCTGTTGGTCTTTAGACACTTTGTGCGGTACCACCGCTACTTGTACATACTGTAAATAACGTGTGAATATATTAGCTATAACTAAATTTCATCTTCCCAGTTTGTGACAATCCTTGCATCCTGACACCCGACCCACTACAATATATATATATAGTTTTACATAATATCATTTTTAATTTTTAATATTAAACGTAGAAAACTCTATATTGCGTTTGCAATACATAAAAAGAAAATTTACATAAATCTCTGTACATATATAAAGGTTTTAGATGTAAATGATGGAAAGTATAGAATAGTGGTCGGAGACAATATTGTCGTCGGTCAATAGACCGATGTAGGTGGAGTTAAGGAAGTGGGTGTAATTAAAAAAATTACTTTTACTTGAAATTAGAATGTTTAGGGAGAGTATGTAGATTTGTGTCTTATTTTGTTTTCAGGTGCGTTTTATAATAGAAACATACATATATATATATGTATACATATCAAATATAAAAATATATAAGCAACTGTGTAGATACATAGCAAGCATAAAAATCCTATATATATGCATATATTTCTATTGCAAAACGCAAAACAAAAAATATATATATATATATATATATATATATATATATGTATGTATATATATTTATGTTTGCAATACCTATATAGGATTATAAATATGCATATATTATACATATATATGCATACAGGAAGCATAAAGAAATAAATATTTATATTTAAACTAATATAAACACTTATTTTCACATGATGTCACATTTAATTTTTAATATTGAATGCAAAAAGCTTTATATTGCGATTTACAATACATAAAAAATTGTGTAAATATATATATATATATATATACATATATATTTGCAATACCTATATAGGATATATAGGATTACAGATAGAATAGGATGTATTTAGGATTTTTACCTTTGTTATATATGAGTATATATATATATATATATATATATATATGTACAGGAAGCATAAAAAAAAGACTATATATACATATATATATATATATATATATATATGTATGTGTGTGTGTGCATATTTATTTTCACATAATGTCAATAGACCCATGTAGGTGAAGTTAAGGAAGTGGGTGTAATTAAAAAAATTAGTTTTACTGAAATTAGAATGTTTAGGGAGAGTATGTAGATTTGTGTCTTACTTTGTTTTCAGGTGCGTTCTAAAATAGAAACCTATATATACATATATATATATAC
Organism: Cryptocheilus praepositus; assembly: GCA_033815515.1. Taxonomy (NCBI): domain Eukaryota; kingdom Metazoa; phylum Arthropoda; class Insecta; order Hymenoptera; family Pompilidae; genus Cryptocheilus; species Cryptocheilus praepositus. The sequence goes on from JAWWQZ010000342.1 coordinate 69,526, forward strand.
AGCATGTACAATGTATATATATATATATATATACATAGGAATGTATGCTTACATATATATATGTATATCATACATATACATATATATTTGTTTTCAAGTGAGTTTTTCAATAGAAATATATACATACATATATATATAACAAGCATAAAAATCCTATATATATATACATTTCTATTAAAAGACGCACTTGAAAAAAAAAAAATATATATATATATATCAAATATGTATATATATATGTACATGATTTTTATGCTTGCTATATATATGTAATTAAACATACAGGAAGCATGAAAAAAACAAATATGTGTATATATATATATGTATATATATGCAGCAAGCATTAAAATCCTATATATCCAATACAGGTGTTGCAAATACATATATACATTCTTTTTTTATGTTTTATTATATATATATATATATATATGTATCAAAATTAATGACGCACCGTATACGTCATGACGAAAAATTGTCAAAATTCTAATATTTACTTCGGTCAAAATTATGTTACAGTTTTTAAACAAAGTTTACTTATTGAAAAAAAAAACGAAGTTTAAGATACACTTAAACCGAATAAACTTTCAGAAACATATGAATTTTAAAATCGATATCAGATCGATTCGATAAAATCTATGCGATGTAATCAATCTTTTATTTTCAATTTTTCTTGTTCTTTCCCTTTTCTCTGTTCTTTTGCAATTACACCGTTGGTAACATAAACACTCCATTAAAATTAATGACGCACCTTATGCGTCATGACGAAAAACTGTAATATTTGACATCATCAAAATTCATGACGCACCGTATGCGTCACGATGAAAAACTATGATATTTCGTCCCGACAAAATTAATGACGCAACGTATGCGTCATGAGGAAAACTTTGAAAAATGTTAATATTTGGTTCCATCAAAATTTATGACGCACCGTATACGTCATGACGAAAAAATGTAACTTTTGAGAAAATCAGTATTCATGACGCACCGTATGCGTCACGTTGCAAAACTTCAGAATTCTAATGTTTGCTACCGTCAAAACTGATGACGCACCGTATGCGTCATGGCGAAAATTTATAATATTCGGTACCGACAAAATTGATGACGCATTGTATGCGTCATAAGGAAAACTTTGAAAAACGTTAATATTTGCTTTCGTCAAAATTAATGACGCACCGTATGCGTCATGACGAAAAAGTTTTGAGTGTACTGAGTTATTTCGTAACACATCTACACAGACTTTCCTTCGCACAAAACACCGGAAGTTTCCAGGTTTTCGCATCTCCGGAAGCCTTGGCTAATCCACGAAAATGACCCGTGACATCGGCCGCACAAAAATCCTCGGGTTCTTCGCCGATTCCTCGCGATCCGCCGCGACGAATCGCGGAATCCGGGTATAGATCGCGATCCACAGAAATCCGCCGTGGGAAAAATCTTCCTCGGAGCTCCCGAAATGCTTAAAAGCGGAAAATCCACGTTAGGGACGATTTGCGGGCGGAAAAACTTACGGGACGACGGTCAAACGGTCCGATAAATTTTCGGTAATTAATGGAGCGAGGAAATTGAGGTATTTTGGTGAGTTTAGGGTTTTACGTTTTTTATTGTGGAGATTTTGAGAGATTTTGGAATACAGCGAGGGGAGTACGTGGCGGATTTTAAAGTAAAAATGTTTTGTGTCGATTTGAAAAACGGAAAAATATTTCGCGTTGTTTTGAAATACACTAATGTTTGTTGGGTCAATTTGAAATGCAGGAAAATTAGCCGCGTCAATTTAAAATGAAGTAAAATTGCTTAAGACGATTTGAAATATAATACATTAAAATGGGGTCGCGTCGATTTGAAATGCAGTGAATTTTCGAGTCAACTTATAATACTTAAAATGTATCGTGCCGATTTGAAGGGAAGGGGCATTTTTGGATTTTTTTTCAATAAAAATGGCAAAAATTTCAAATCATCAATACGAATTTCCAATTACCAGTACGAATGGACAAATTTCCAATCAGCAATAAGAATTTCCAATTCCCAATACAAATTCCAAATCTCCAATTATCAATACAAATGACCACTTATTAATACCTAATACGAATGATAATTTACTAATTATCAAAACGAGTTCCCAATTTCCAATTACGCATATGAATGTCCAATTCCCAATTACGAGTACGAATGACCAATTCCCAATTACGAATACTAATGACCATTTACCGATTACTAATAGAAATTGAATACTAATGACCATTTATCAATTACCAATACGAATGACCATTTATCAAATACCAATAGGAACGACCATTTGTCAATTACCAATATAAATGACTAATTTCCACTTATGAATACGAATGTCCATTTACTAATTACCAATACGAATTCACAATACAAATTCTCAATTACCAATTATCTATATAAATTCCCAATTTCCAATACGAATTCCAAATTCATAAATGACAAATTACCAATACGATTTTTCAATTACAATTTACCAATACAAATTCTCAAATTCCAATTCGAATTCTTAATTCCCAATACGAATATGAATACGAATTCCAAGTTACCAATACGAATGAACAATTACTAATATAAATGACCAATTTCCAATTATCAATACAAATGTTCATTTATCAATTACCAATACAACTTTTCAACTACCAATTTCCAATACGAATTCCTAATTACCAATACGAATTAACAATACAGATTCTCAATTACCAGTTACCTATACAAATTACCAATATGAATTCTCAATTATCAATTACCAATACGAATTTGCAATATAAATTCTCAATTACCAGTTACCTATATAAATTCCCAATCACCAATACGAATTCTCAATTATCAATTACCAATACGAATGACAAATTACCAATACGATTTTTCAATTACCATTTACCAATATAAATTCTCAAATACCAATCCGAAATTTTAATTCCCGATACGAATATGAATATGAATTCTAAGTTACCAATACGAATGAAAAATTACTAATATAAATGACCAATTTCCAATGATCAATACGAATTTCCATTTACCAATTACCTATTACCAATCCGACTTTCCAATTACCAATATGAATACGAATTCCCAATTACCAAAATAAATGACCAATTTCCAATTATCAATACGAATGTTAATTTACCAATTACCAATACGAATTACAAATTCCCAATACGATTTCCCAATACAAATTCTCAATTACTAATTGCCTATACAAATTTCCAATTCCAAATCACCAATACGAATTCTCAATTATCAATTACCAATACGAATTTGCAACACAAATTCTTAATTACCAATTAACTATATAAATGCCCAATTCTCAATCACCAATACGAATTCTCAATTATCAATTACCAATACGAATTTACAATACAAATTCTCAATTACCATTTATCTATACAAATTCTCAATTCATTATCAATGTCTATTTACAAATTACCAATACGACTTTTCAATTACCAATATGAATACGAATTCCCAATTGCCAATATAAATGGCTAATTTCCAATTATCAATACGAATGCCAAATTACCAATACGATTTTTCAATTACCGTTTACCGATACAAATTCTCAAATACCAATTCGAATCCTTAATTCCCAATATGAATATGAATACGAATTCCAGGTTACCAATCCGAATGAACAATTACTAATATAAATGACCAATTTCAAATTATCAATACGAATGTCGGTTTACCAATTACCAATACGAATTCACAATAAAATTCTCAATTACCAGTTACCTATACAAATTCCCAATTACCAAATGGAATTCTTAATTTTCAATCACCAATACGAATTCGCAATACAAATTCTCAATCACCAATACGAATTCTCAATTCATAAATACCAATCCGAGTTTCCACTTCACAAATTCCAAGTTCCCAATACGAATGAACAATTACTAATATAAATGACCAATTTCCTATTATCAAATGGAATGTCCATTTACCAATTACCAATACGATTTTTCAATTACCAATTACCAGTATGAATACGAATCCCAAATTCGCAATTACCAATATAAATTATCAATTTCCAATTATCAATACGAATGTTAATTTACCAACTACCAATACGAATTACCAATTCCCAATACGAATGCGCAATACAAATTCGCAATTATCAGTTACCTATGCAAATTCCCAAATTACCAATACGAATTATCAATTATCAATTACCAATACAAATTTGCAATACAAATTTTCAGTTACCAGTTTCCTATACAAATTCCTAATCACCAACACGAGTTCACAATACAAATTCTCAATTACCAGTTACCTATACAAATTCCGAATTACGAATACGAATTCCCAATTCATAAATATCAATCCGAATTCACAAATATCAATCCGAATTCCCAATTCACAAATACCAATACGAATGACAAATTACCAATACGACTTTTCAATTATCAATGTGAATACGAATTCCAAATTCCCAATTACCGATACGAATTACCAATTCCCAATACGAATTCACAATACCAATTCTCAATTACCAGTTACCTATACAATTTCCCAATCACCAATACGTATTCTCAATTATCAATTACCAATACGAATTTATGATATAAATTCTAAATTACCAATACGAATTCACAATACAAATTCTCAATTATCAATTACCTATATTAATTCCCAATTCTGAATTACCAATATGAATTCCTAATCCATAAATACCAATCCTAATTCCCAATTCACAAATATTAAGCCGAATTGTCAATTCACAAATACCAATACGAATGTCCATTTACCAATTACCAATATGAATAGGAATTCCAAATTCCGAATTACCAATATAAATGACTAATTTCCAATTATCAATACGAATGTTAATTTACCAATTACCAATACGACTTTTCAGTTACCAATTACCAATATGAATACGAATTCCAAATTCCCAATTACCAATATAAATAACCAATGTCCATTTATCAATACGAATAATGATTTGCCAATTACCAATTCCCAATACGATTCACAATACAAATTCTCAATTACCAGTTACTTATACAAATTCCCAATTACCAATACGAATTCGCATTTACCAATACGAATTCACAATGCAAATTCTCAATTACCAGTTACCTATACAAATTCCCAATCACCAATACGAATTCACAATACAAATTCTCAATTAGCAACAACTTATACAAATTACCAATACGAATTCCTAATTCGTAATTTCCAAGACCCCTTCCTTTCCCAAAACATTTGGATACACAATCTAAAACAACAAATCCTCGTTTCCTTCGGCCTGAATCTGCCGCCATCGCTTCGTCTCCTGTCATTTTTCCTGTCATTTTCTTGTGTCGCCGGACTTCCGCATTCGACATCCTGATCCAGCGGGCAGCATTCTCGTTTCTTCGTTCTCCAGGCGCCATTCCGGCGTCGCGGCGCTCGACAAGATGGCGGCTGGCGACAAGTCTGTGAAGCGTTCGACGCTGGTTTACGAATTCCTGCGCAACGAGGCGTCCGGCGAAGGTTTCACGGAGAAGGAAATACGCAATGGCATCGCCGAGAGGTACCATCTGACGCCGGGCAAGGCCCTCAAACGGCAAATTAACGTCGCCTTGCGACGCGGAATCAACTTCGGCGTCGTCGAGAAGAAAGGCAATCGCTACAGGTAGAGTCCGAAGATTTATTGTATATATATATGTTCAGGTTTATATGTAGAAATAGAGGCGGTGCGTCAGCAATTTTAACCGAGTGAAATATTAACACTTTTTCTCATGACGCACATGGTGCGTCATCAGTTTTAATGACGCATATGGTGCGTCATCAATTTTCACGAAGCCAAACATTAACATTTTTCGCCATGACGCACGTGGTGCGTCATCAATTTTGATGACGCATACGGAGCGTCATCAATTTTCATGAAGCCAATATTAATATTTTTTTCCATGACGCACATGGTGCGTCATCAATTTTCATGAAACCAAATATTAACACTTTTTGCCATGACGCACATGGTGCGTCATCAGTTTTCATGACGCATACGGTGCGTCATCAATTTTCATGAAGCCAAATATTAACATTTTTTGCCATGACGCACATGGTGCGTCATCAATTTTTATGACGCATACCATGCGTCATCAATTTTCATGAAGCCAAATATTAACATTTTTTGCCATGACGCACATGGTGCGTCATGAATTTTCATGACGCATACGGTGCGTCATCAATTTTCACGAAACCAAATATTAACACTTTTTGCCATGACGCATATGGTGCGTCATCGATTTTCATGACGCATACGGTGCGTCATCAATTTTCTTGACGCATACGGTGCGTCATCAATTTTCATGAAGCCAAATATTAACATTTTTTGCCATGACGCAGATGGTGCGTCATCAATTTTGATGACCCATACGGTGCGTCATCTACTTTGATGGAGTGAAGTATTAAGTAAGGCAATCGCTACAGGTAGAATCGGAAGATTTATTATATATATGTATTCAGGTTTATATGTAGCGATACAGGCGGTGCGTCAGCAATTTTAATCGAGTGAAATATGAACATTTGTTTTCATGACGCATATGGTGCGTCATCAATTTTCATGACGCATACTGTGCATCTACAATTTTCATGAAGCCGAATATTAACATCTTTTGCCATGACGCACATGGTGCGTCATCAATTTTCATGAAGCATACGGTGCGTCATCAATTTTCATGGAGCCAAATATTAACATTTTTTGCCATGACGCACATGGTGCGTCATAAAATTTGATGACGCAGACGGTGCGTCATCAATTTTAGTGAAGCCAAATATTAACATTTTTTGCCATGACGCACATGGTGCGTCATCAATTTTCATGAAGCCAAATATTAACATTTTTTGCCAGGACGCACATGGTGCGTCATCAATTTTCATGACGCATACGGTGCGTCATAAATTTTCATGAAGCCAAATATTAACACTTTTTGCCATGACGCACATGGTGCGTCATCAATTTTCATGACGCATACAGTGCGCCATCAATTTCCATGAAGCCAAATATTAACATTTTTTGCCAGGACGCACATGGTGCGTCATCAATTTTCATGACGCATACGGTGCGTCATCAATTTTCATGAAGCCAAATATTAACATTTTTTGCCATGACGCACGTGGTGCGTCATCAATTTTGATGACGCATAGGTGCGTCAACGAGTTTGATGGAGTGAAGAATTAAGTAAGGCAATCGCTACAGATAGAGTCGGAAGATTTATTATATATATATATATATATTCAGGTGTATATGTAGCGACAGAGGCGGTGCGTCAGCAATTTTAAAACAGTGAAATTATACATTTTTTTTCATGACGCATATGGTGCGTCATCAAGTTTCATGAAGCCAAATATTAACATTTTTTGCCATGACGCATATGGTGCGTCATCAATTTTCATGACGCATACGGTGCGTCATCAATTTTCATGAAGACAAATATTAACATTTTTTGCCATGACGCACATGGTGCGTCATCAATTTTCATGACGCATACAGTGCGTCATCAATTTTCATGAAGCTATTATTAACATTTTTTGTAATGACGCATATGGTGCGTCATCAATTTTCATGACGCATACGGTGCGTCATCAATTTTCTTGAAGCCAAAAATTAGCACTTTTTGCCATGATGCATATGGTGCGTCATCAGTTTTCATGAAGCCAAATATTAACATTTTTTGCCATGACGCACATGGTGCGTCATCAATTTTCATGCAGCCAAATATTAACATTTTTTCTCATGACGCATATGGTGCGTCATCAATTTTCATGAAGTCAAATATTAACATTTTTTGCCATGACGCACATGGTGCGTCATCAATTTTCATGACGCATACGGTGCGTCATCAATTTTCATGAAGCCAAATATTAACACTTTTTGCCATGACGCACATGGTGCGTCATCAATTTTCATGACGCATACGGTGCGTCATCAATTTTCGTGAAGCCAAATATTAACATTTTTTGCCATGACGCACATGGTGCGTCATCAATTTTCATGACGCATACGGTGCGTCATCAATTTTTATGAAGCCAAATATTAACATTTTTTGCCATGACGCATATGGTGCGTCATCAATTTTCGTGAAGCCAAATATTAACATTTTTTGCCGTGACGCATATGGTGCGTCATCAATTTTAATGACGCATATGGTGCGTCATCAATTTTAATGACGCATATGGTGCGTCATCAATTTTCATGAAGCCAAATATTAACATTTTTTGCCATGACGCATACGGGGCGTCATCAATTTTCATGACGCATACGGTGCGTCATCAATATTCATAAAGTCAAATATTAACACTTTTTGCCATGACGCACATGGTGCGTCATCAATTTTCGTGACGCATACGGTGCGTCATCCGGTTTGATGGAGTGAAGTATTAAGTAAGGCAATCGCTACAGGTAGAATCGGAAGATTTATTATATATATATATATATATTCTGGTGTATATGTAGCGATAGAGGCGGTGGGTCACAAATTTTAATCGAGTGTAATATTAAAATTTTTCCATCAAGACGCATACGGTGCGTCATCAATTTTCATGGAGTAAAAGACTAACATTTTTTGTAATGACGCATACGGCGCGTCAGCAGTTTTTATGGCGTCAATTATTAAAATTTTTTGTCATGACGCATACGGTGCGTCATCGATTTTAATGTAGTGAAATATAAAGATTTCCCAAACTCTGCGCCATGACGCACACGGTGCGTCATCCATTTCGATAGAATGAAATATGAAGAATTTTCAGATTTTTCGTCAGGACGCACACGGTGCGTCATCAACTTTGATAGAATGAAATATTAAGAATATTTTAACTTTTTGTCATGACGCATACGGTGCGTCATCAATTTCGATAAAATGAAATATTAAGAATTTTTTAATTTTTCGTCATGACGCACACGGTGCGTCATCAATTTCGGTAGAATGAAATATTAAGAATTTTTTAACTTTTTGTCATGACGCATACGGTGCGTCATCAATTTCGATAGAATGAAATATTAAGAATTTTCAGATTTTTCGTCATGACGCATACGGTGCGTCATCAATTTCGATATATTGAAATATTAAGAATTTTTTAATTTTTTGTCGTGACGCACACGGTGCGTCATCAATTTCGATAGAATGAAATATTAAGAATTTTCAGATTTTTCGTTATGACGCACACGGTGCGTCATCAATTTCGACAGAATGAAATATTAAGAATTTTCAGATTTTTCGTTATGACGCACACGGTGCGTCATCAATTTCGATAGAATGAAATATTAAGAATTTTCAGATTTTTCGTCATGACGCATACGGTGCGTCATCAATTTCGATAGAATGAAATATTAAGAATTTTCAGATTTTTCGTCATGACGCATACGGTGCGTCATCAGTTTCGATAGAATGAAATATAAGAATTTTTTAATTTTTCGTCATGACTCATAAGGTGCGTCATAAATTTCGATAGAATGAAATATGAAGAATTTTTGAATTTTTCGTCATGACGCATACGGTGCGTCAACAATTTTCTTGGAGTCAAATATTAAAATTCCTCAATGTCACGAATTTTACGAATTTGCTAAATGCTTAATAACCGTATTTTTTCAAATTAATAATTTCAGATTCGACTTGTCACTGACTACGCCCGTCTACAAAGTGATCGCCCTGAAGCGTCAGCCGACAAGAACGTCGAGGATCAAGCGAATTCGCCGCAAGCCGCGAAAATCGCAAAATTCCCGAAAATCGCAAAACTCCCAAAAATCCCGAAATCCTCGGAATTTGCGAAAGACCCGCCGGGTGCCGGCGAAGAAAGTCGATGAGAAGCCGAAAAAAGTGTCCCGTCCACGAGTTCCCGCGTTGAGACGACCGTTTTTGGAGCAGCCGAAGAAAAAATTGATCGACGAACCCATGCCGAAACACGTAAAACGATAATTTCGTGTCGGATGCCGAATGTGGTCATTTGCGGAGGGATAGTTTGCGATCCGTTTATTTTGTAGAGAATTGTTTTGAATAAAAGTTGTGTGGAATTGTATGAGTAACATTTTTTATATGAAGGAATTTTTTGTGCGATCAACCGTTGATGAGATAATTCACATCTACGTAATTGTTTCCGGGTTTTCACTGCATATTCCTTAATGAAACCTTAACAAATTTAAGACGGTATGATTTATAATGAGGTGATTTTCAGTAAAAATGTTTCGAATAAAAGTTATAGAGAATATTATGGGTGACAATTTTTGTTTAAAGTGATTTTCTGAACGGTCAACTATTGGTGAGATAATTCACATTAATATAATTGTTTGATGTTCACTGAATGTTTGGAATCTTAAGAAATTTAGGACGGTATGGTTTTTGATGGGTTGATTTTTGGTAAAAATGTTTCGAATAAAAGTTGTTGAGAATGATATGGGGAGCAATATTTGTAGGAAGGAAATTTTTGTGCGATCAACTCTTGATGAGATAATTTACATCAACGTAATTGTTTGATGTTCACTGTATGTTTGGAATATCAAGAAAATTAAGATGCTGTGATTTTTGATGGGGTCATTTTCGGTAAAAATGTTTTCAGTAAAAGTTGTTTAGAATTGTATATGTAATCATTTTTGTATAAAGCGATTTTTTGTGCGATCATTCGTTAGTGAGATAAATTATATTAACGTAACTGGCTAACATTCTCCGCTGAAACATTGGAATCTCAAGCATTTAAAACCGATATACACATATCAACGAACCAAATAATCTAATTCAAAATATACCGTGCAGTCAAATCAGCAAGTACCAAGCATCCAAAGCGCCTGCTCCGTAATTAGCAAATATTCAAATAGGCCGCTTCGAAATTAGCAAATATTCAAATCGGCCGCTTCAAAATTAGTACTCCACCAAGTCGGCCGTTTAAAAATTAATAACCCATCAAAATGGCCACTTTAAAATTAGTACTCCATCAAATAGACCGCTTCAAAATTAGCAAGTCATCAAATCAGCAACTTCCAAACTACCAAGCAGATAAATCGCTCACTTCAAAATTAGCAAGAGTTCTAATCGGCCGCTTTAAAATTAGTATTCCATCAAATCGACCGCTTCAAGATTAGTACTTCATCAAATCGGCCGTTTTGAAATGAGCAAATATCCAAATCGGCTGCTTCGAAATGCCAAATATTCGAATCACTTACTTCGAAATTAGCAAATATCCAAACGGTCGCTTCGAAATGAGCAAATATTCAAATCCCTCGCTCCGAAATTAGCAAATATTCAAATCGGTCGCTTCAATATTAGCAAATATCCAAATTGACCGCTTCAAAATAAGCAAATATCCCAATCGGCCGCTTCAAAATTAGTAAATATCCAAATCGCTCACTTCGAAATCAACAAATATTCAAATCGCTCGCTTCGAAATTAGCAGATATCCAAATTGACCGCTTCAAAATTAGCAAATGTCCAAATCGGCCGCTTCAAAATGAGTACTCCATGAAATCGACGGTTTAAAATGAATACTTCGTCAAATCGGCCGCTTCAAAATAATATGCCCATAAAATCGGCCGATTTAAAATTAGTATTCCACCAAACGGCCGCTTCAAAATGAGTACTCTACCAAATCGGCTACTTCAAAATTAGCAACGAACAAAAACATCCAATTAAATATTAGTGCGCATTCAAATCAGCAACTTCTAAACTACCGAACAGTCAAATCAGCCGTTTCAAAATGAATACACCGTCAAATCGGTCACTTCAAAATTACCGCGCAGTCAAATCAACAACTACCAAACTACCAAGCATCCAAATCACCAGCTTCAAAATGAGCAAATATTCAAATCGCTCGCTTCGAAATGAGCTAATATCCAAATCGGTTGCTTCAAAATGAGTAAATGTCCAAATCGGTCGTTTCAAAATTAGCAAAAATCCAATTCGGTCGGTTTGAAGTTAGCAAATATCCAAATCGGTCGCTTCGAAATTAGCAAATATCCAAATCGCTGGCTTCGGAATCAACAAATATTCAAATCGCTCGCATCGAAATTAGCAAATATCCAAATTGACCGCTTCCAAATAACCAAATATCCAAACCGGCCGCTTCAAAATTAGTACACCATCAAATCGACGGTTCAAAATGAGTATTTCACCAAATCGGCCGCTTCAACATTAGCAAATATTCAAATCGCTCGGTTCGAAATTAGCAAATGTCCAAATCGGTCGCTTTGAAATTAGCAAACATCCAAATCGCTTACTTCGGAATCAACAAATATTCAAATCGCTCGCTTCGAAAATAGCAGATATCCAAATTGACAGCTTGAAAATAAGTAAATATCCAAATCGGCCGGTTCAAAATGAGTACTCCATCAAATCGTCGATTCGAAATGAGTACTTCATCAAATTGGCCGCTTCAAAATTAGCAAATATTCAAATTGCTCGCTTCGAAATGGGCAAATCTCCAAATCGGGCACTTCAAAATTAAGACCCAGTCAAATCATCAACTACCAAACTATCAAGCATCCAAATCACCAGCTTCAAAATTAGCAAATATTCAAATCGCTCGCCTCAAAATTAGCAAATATGCAAATCGTCCGCTTCGAAATGAGCAAATGTTCAAATCGCTCGCTTCGAAATGGGCAAATATCCAAATCGGGCACTTCAAAATTAAGACGCAGTCAAATCATCAACTACCAAACTACCAAGCATCCAAATCACCAGCTTCAAAATGAGCAAATATTCAAATCGCTCGCCTCAAAATTAGCAAATATGCAAATCGTCCGCTTCGAAATTAGCAAATGTTCAAATCGATCGCTTCAAAATGACCAAACAGCGAAATCGGTTGCTTCAAAATGAGCAAATACCCAAATCGGTCGCCTCGAAGTTAGCAAATACGCAAAACGGTCGCTTCGAAATTAGCAAACATCCAAATCGGTCGCTTCGTAATTAGCAAATATCCAAATCGCTCACTTCGAAATCAACAATTATTCAAAACGCTCGCTTCGAAATTAGCAGATATGCAAATCGGCCGCTTCAAAATGACCCAACATCCAAATCTCCCGCTCCAACATCCCAAATACTCAAAAACCACCCATTTCCCTCTCATTATTCTAACCACCATGGCCTGCATCCTTTCCACTCGCATTCCTCCACAAATGCCACATCCACCTTGCGACCCCGGCCACCCCTCCGACTCTTCTTCCCGGCAGCCGTTGAAATTCGTCACGTCCGAATCCGCTTGGAAATGAAACCTGCAAAATCTCTCGACTCCCGAGCCGTAACCCCTAAACGTCCTCCCACAGGAACAATGGGCCGCCAAACGTGCTGTCGGACTTCATAAAACGTGAATGCGCGATCATAAAGGCAGGGGAGCGAAAGTAAAAAGAAAGGCCGTCAGTCTAAGCCGACAGAGTGGCGTGCAAGACTCGCAAGTGGCCACTCGAGAAATCAGCGGACGGAAAGGACGGGGAAAAAGGATGGGAAGGCATCGGGAATCAAGTTGGCCATCTGCGACGATCGGCGTTTATTAAAAACCGCGGGATCCGCCTTTGTTGCATTGTTTTCTGGAAAACGGGAAGACGTAGGGAACGTGTGTGGGGGGAATATTTATTTTCGGTGGATTTGAGTGGTTGCTTTCGAGAAGGGGGTAGATTATGGGGTTTTGGTCCAATTTTTGAGGGGTTGCGGGAGATAGATTTTAATTTTTGTATATTACGTATTTATATATTATATATTATATAATTTATTTAATATTACTAAATATTATAATTAAATATAAATTATAATTCAATTTATATTAATACTAAATAAATTTAAATTAATAAATTAATTAATAAATTTTATTGATCGAGAAATTTCGAGAAGGGGGTTGAATTATGGGGTTTTGGTTGAATTTTTGAGGGGTTGTGGGAGAGAGATTTTAATTTTTATATATTTATGTAGTTACATATATTTATATATTACATATTATACAATTTACTTAATGTTTATAATTAATAAGTTAATTAGTACATTTTATTATTCGAGAAATTTCGAGGTGGGGGTTAGATTATGGGGTTTTGGTCGTGGAACTGACGATTTCGATGGGGTTTTGGTTGTATTTTTGAGAGATTGTGGGAGAGAGATTTTAATTTTTATATATTATATATTTATATATATTTATATATTACATATTATGTAATTTATTTAAAATTTATAATTAATAAATTGTATTATTCGAGAAATTTCGAGAAGGAGTTTGGATTATAGGGTTTTGGATTATAGGTGGAACTGAAGATTTCGACGTGGTTTTGGTTGAATTTTTGAGGGGTAGTGGGAGAGAGATTTTAATTTTTATATATTATGTATTTTTTTATATTTAATATTTATAATTAATAGATTTATTAATAAATTTTATTATTCGAGAAATTTCGAGAAGGGGGTTGGATTATGGGGTTTTGATGGTGGAACTGACGATTTCGATGGGGTTTCGGTTGAATTTTTGAGGGTTTGTGGGAGAAAGATTTTAATTTTTATGTATTATGTATTTATATATATATTTATATATTACATATTATATAATTTATGTAATATTTATAATTAATAAATTAATTCGAAAATTGTATTATTCGAGAAATTTCGAGAAGGGGGTTGGATTATGGGGTTTTGATGGTGGATCTGAAGATTTGGATGGGGTTTTGGTTGAATTTTTAAGAGGATGTGGGAGAGTTTTTAATTTTTATATATTATGTATTTGTATATATTGATATATTAGATATTATATAATTTAGTTAATATTTATAATTAATAAATTAATTAATAAGTTTTATTATTCGAGAGATTTCGAGAAGGGGGTTGGATTATGGGGTTTTGGTGGCTGAACTGACAATTTGGTTGGGGTTTTGGTTGAATTTTTGAGAGATTGTGGGAGAGAGATTTTAATTTTTATAAATTATGTATTTATATATATTTATATATTACATATTATATAAATTATTTATTATGTACATTTAATAAATTTTATTGTCCGAGAAATTTCGAGATGGGGGTTGGATTATGGGGTTTTGGTCGTGGAACTGACGATTTCGATGGGGTTTCGGTTGAATTTTTGAGGGTTCGTGGGAGAAAGATTTTAATTTTTATATATTACGTATTTATATATATTTATATATTACATAATATATAATTTATTTAATATTTACAATTAATAAATTAATTAATAAATGTTATTGTTCGGGGAATTTCGAGAAGGGGTTTGAATTATGGGATTTTGTTGGTGGAACTGATGATTTCGATGGGGTTTTGGTTGCATTTTTGAGAGATTGTGGGAGAGAGATTTTAATTTTTATATATTATGTATTTTATATTACATAATTGATTTAATATTTATAATTAATAAATTATTTAAATTATTTATAATTAATTAATACATTTAATTTTCATGTAATTTTTACATCCAACATTTTTTAAAGGCATATATTTAATATTCAAATAAGTACGTAATTAAATAATTTTATATAATTAAATTATAGGGTTTAAAAATGATATATCATAATAAAAATGAATACATAATTAAATAGGTTTATATTTAAAATTTGTATATTTAATTTTATATAATTTATTACATAATTTATATAATATATTAATATAACATATATTGTCTCTATCTATAATTATGTGTAATTTAGGAGTGGACGATTTGATTGATTACTAATTTTGAAGCGGCCGATTTGGTGGAGTACTAATTTTGAAGCGAACGATTTGACTGCTTGGTAATTTGGAAGTTGGTCATTTGACTACGTGGTAATTTTTAATCGGATGATTTTGTCGGAGTACTCATTTTGTAGCGGCGGATATAGATATTTGATCATATTGAAGCGGGTGATTTGGATATTTAGTCATTTTGAAGCGGGCGATTTGGATATTTAGTCATTTTGAAGCGGTCGATTTGGACATTTGCTAATTTCGAAGCGAGCGATTTGAATATTTGCTATTTTTAAGCGGCCGATTTGATGAAGTACTTATTTTGAACTGTCAATTTGATGGACTACTAATTTTGAAGCGGCCGATTTCGATATTTGCTTATTTTGGAGCGTTCAATTTGGATATCTGCTAATTTCGTAACGACCGATTTGAATATCTGCTCATTTTGAAGTGGCCGATTTGGATGTTTGCCAATTTCGAAGCGAGCGATTTGAATATTTGCTAATTTCGAAGCGGTCGATTTGGATATTTGCTAATTTCGAAACGACTGACTTGACTGCTCGGTATTATAAAAGTTGCTAATTTGATTGCGCGGTAATTTTGAAGTGGCGGATTTGATTGGTTGCTAATTTTGATGCTGTTGATTTAACTATTGGCTAATTCTAAAACGGCTGATTTGAGGAGGATTTAAAATTTAATATTTGTCAAACATGTTTCCATCGCAAACCACAAATCATAAAATATACTAAATTAATCATTTTCTTGCAGTATCGTGCATTTAATATTGATTTTTCAAACAAACGTATAAATATTGTAAATCCGACATTTTCAAACATCTTTTCATTAAAATCCATAAGTTCCATCGTTTTCTCCATTACCAATGTCCCCATGACATTGCATCTCCAATATTCTTCACTTCAAATCAGGACCCTCTTTCACCATATTTGCCGATTTCCAAATAACCATTCCCCAAAATCCACAAATTCCATCGTTTTCCTCAAACCACAACCCTCTTATACCACATTTGCCTTTTTGCAAATAATCATTCTATAAATTCCATCGTTTCCCCCATTAATAATATTTTATTACATTATTCTTACACCACATTCGCTGATTTCCAATAATCATTCCACAAATTCCATCATTTTCTCCATCAACAATTTCCCCATAACACATATCCTGACCCCCACTCAAACCCCTCTTACACCACATTTCCCATCAACAATTTTCCCATAACACACATCTTCAATATTCATCACCTCAAACCACAACTCTTGCACAATTTTTCCCGATTTCCCGACAATTATTCCCGAAAATCTAAAAATTCCATAATTTTCTCCATCAACAATTTTCCCATAACATCTGTTACATATACAACAATACATAACATCTCTTACATCACATTTCCCATCAACAATTTTCTTCATCAAAAATTTTCCCATAATATGCATCCCCAATCTTCACCCCCACCCCATAACTCTCTTTCCACCGCATTCCCCAACTTCCAGAAAAATAAACTCCCCTACCCTCTCATTTCCCAACAAAAAACCATAAATCCCCATTCCCCGCACCTTCCTCCAAATTTTCCCAGTTTTTCCCACATTCTCGCACATTTTCCTCTCACTTTTGGCTTTTTTCGCGCACCCCCTGTAGATCGCTGGGCAGAGGAGGAGGGGGTGGATGTAATATAGAGAGCTAAGGGCGAACGTAATTTCCTGCCCGCCTGACAACGCGGCAGACATGTTTGCGTATCCGACAAACACACCTACGCGCAGGATCCCGCTTGTGTGTGGGCGGATATGTGCACAGCCATGTACGGCTCTATATACGCCTGTTTATGGGGGGTGCGAGGGGGTGCGAGGGTGTGGAGGAAAGTCGCGGGTTTTTAGATAATTGCGGAAGGATGGAGAGGATATTTTCGGAATTTGCAGATGGATAGGTTGAGGAATTTGTGGGTTTTGCTTATTTCGGGACAGAGGAAAAGTGGTGAATGGGTTGTTATGGGGTAGAGGGGTTTGACGGAATTTTAAAGGGAAGGAAGGGTGTGTTAATGTGAGGTTGAAGGAAGAGAACTTTGGAGGAGAATTTGATTTTTTGCTGGTTTTGAAGCACATAAATTGACTGATTGCTAATTACAGAGCAGTAGGTTTGGTTTGGTACTAGGTTAAGAAGAGCAAATTTTAACTTTTGGTGATTTTGGAGCAGGGGGTTTGATTAGTTGCTAATTACGGAGCAGTAGGTTTGGTTTCATAACAGGTTAAGAGGAGCAAATTTGATCTTTTGGGTGATTTTTGAGCAAATAATTCGATGGGTTGCTAATTACGGAGCAGTAGGTTTGGTTTCATGGGAAGTTGAGGGAAGCTAACTTCAATTTTTGGGGATTATGGGGTGGAGGAAAGTCGGGGGTTTTTAGATAATTACAGAAGGATGGAGAGGATATTTTCCGAATTTGCAGATGGATAGGTTGAGGAATTTGTGGGTTTGCTTATTTCAGGACAGAGGAAAAGTGTTGAGTAGGTTGTTATGGGGTAGAGGGATTAATGCAATTTTAAGGGGAAGCAGGGGTATGTTGATGTAAGAAGGTGATTTTCGAGGAAAATTTGATTTTTTGCTTGTTATGAAGCCTATAAATTGACGTTTCGCTAATTACGGAGCAGTAGGTTTGGTTTGGTAACAGGTTAAGAGAAGCAAATGTGATGTTTTGCTAATTTTGGAGCATACGATTCAATTGATTGTTAACTATGTGACAGTAGATTTGATTTGATGCGGGATTAATTCGAGGATATTTGATCTTTTGCTGATTTCAAAGCATATAATTAGACTGTTTGCTAATTACGGAGCAGTAGATTTGATTTAATGCGAAATTAAATAGAGCATATTTGACATTTTGCTTTTGTTTGATGCGAGTTTGGTTTGATGCGAGGTTGAGAGAAGGAAATTTAAAATTTTGGGGTTTTTCTGGTAGAGGAAAGTCGCGGGTTTTTAGATAATTGCGGAAGGATGGAGAAGATATTTTCCGAATTTGCAGATGAATAAGATGAGGAATTTGTGGGTTATTTCGGGACAGGGGAAAAGTGGTGAGTGGGTTGTTATGGGACAAAGAGATTGATGGAATTTTAAGGGGAAAGAGGAGTGTGTTGAGAGAAGGTGATTTTCGAGGAGAATTTGATTTTTTGCTTATTATGAAGCACATAAATTGACTTTTTGCTAATTACGGAGCAATAGGTTTGGTTTGATAAGAGGTTAAGAGGAGCTAATTTGATCTTTTGATAATTTTTGAGCAAATAATTCGATGTACTTTTGAGCGAATAATTCGGGTTGCTAATTACGGAGCAGTAGGTTTGGTTTGGTACTAGGTTAAGAGAAGCAAATATTACTTTTTGCTGATTTTGGAGCAGGGTATTTGACTGGAGCAAATATTAATTTGAGGAGAGGAGCAAATATTAATTTTTGCTGGTTTTGGAGTACATACTGCGACTGGTTGCTAATTACGGAACAGTAGGTTTGATTTGATGCGAAATTAAATAGACAATATTTGACATTTTACTGATTCTGGAGCACATAATTCCACTGGTTGCTAATTACGGAGAAATAATTCGATGGGTTGCTAATTACGGAGCAGTAGGTTTGGTTTGGTACTAGGTTAAGAGGAGCAAATTCTACTTTTTGCTGATTTTGGAGTACATGAGTCAATTGATTGTTAAATATGTAGCAGTAGATTTCATTTGATGCGGGATTAATTGGAGCAAATTCGATCTTTGCTGATTTCGGAGCACATAATTCGACTGGTTCCTAATTATGGAGCAGTAGGTTTGGTTTGATATTGGGTTAAGGCGAGCAAGTTTTAATTTTTGCTGGTTTTGGAGTACATAATGCGACTGGTTGCTAATTACGGAGCAGTAGATTTGATTTGATGCGTGATTAATTGGAGCATATTTGATCTTTTGCTGATTTTGGAGCACATAATTAGACTGGTTGCTAATTAAGAAGCAGTAGGTTCGGTTTGATACCAATTTAAGAAGAGCAAATTTTATTCACTTTTTTTTACATTTCGCTGATTTTAGAGGACATAATTCGATGGGTTGCATATTACGGAGCACTAGGTTTGATTTGATTTGACATTAATAAGACTTGTCATTTTAATAATAAACATAAATACTTACCATTTTGCTGATTTTGGAGCACATAATTAGACTGGTTGTTAATTACGAATAAATAGGTTTGGTTTGATGCGAAGTTAAGAGAAGCTAATTTAAATTTATGGGGATTTTGGGGTAGAGGAAAGTCGCGGGTTTTTAGATAATTGCGAAAGGATGGAGAGGATATTTTCCGAATTTGCAGATGGATAGATTGAGGAATTTGTGGCGTTTGCTTATTTCGGTACAAAGGAAAAGTGGTGAGTGGGTTGTTATGGGACAGAGGGGTTGATGGAATTTTAAAGGGTAGGAGGGGTATGTTGATGTAAGAAGGTGATTTTGGCGGAGAATTTAATTTTTTGCTTGTTATGAAGCACATAAATTGATTTTTTTGCTAATTACGGAGCAGTAGGTTTGGTTTCATAACAGGTTAAGAGGAGTAAATTTGACCTTTTGGTGATTTGTGAGCAAATAATTCGATGGGTTGCTAATTACGGAGCAGTAGGTTTGGTTTGGTACTAGGTTAAGAGGAGCAAATTTTACCTTTTTCTCATTTTGGAGTACATGAGTCAATTGGTTGTTAACTATGTAGCAGTAGATTTGATGTGATGCGGGATTAATTGGAGCGTATTTGATCTTTTGCTGATTTCGGAGCACATAATTAGACTGGTTGCTAATTACGGAGCAGTAGGTTTGGTTTGGTACTGGGTTAAAGAGAGCAAATTTTAGTTTTTGCTGATTTTGGAGCATATAATGCGACTTGTTGCTAATTACGGAGCAGTAGATTTGATTTGATGCGAAATTAAATGGATCATATTTGACATTTTGCTGATTCTGGAGTACATAACTCCACTGGTTGCTAATTACGAAGCAGCAGGTTTCGTTTGATACTAGGTTAATATAACCAAATTTTACTTCTTGCTGGTTTTGGGGCATATAATTCGACTGGTTGCATATTCGGAAGCAGTAGGTTTGGTTTGATACCAATTTAACAGGAGCAAATTTTAGCATTTTTCCTTATTTTCGAGCACATTTTATTGTTCGCCATTTTTTAAACATTCCATTTGACAAGTTGTTTATTTTGTAGTAGTAAATTTATTTAGAACCTAGTTTAATAGCAGCAACTTTGACATTAATTTTGCAAACCTTGTAAATTTTAATAGAGGTTCATTTTAACTTTTCTTTTGATTTCAGTTTAACAGAAGCAAATTTTACTGTTCGGCATTTTTTAAACACTCGTTTCGAAGCAGTGAATTTATTTGGAAGCTAATTGAATACCACGGAACTTAACGTTACGAAACTTTTTAAATTTTAATAGGGGCCCATTTTAAATTTTGTTTCGATTCCAGTTTAACAGCAGCAAATTTGATGTTACGAAACTTTATAAATTTGATGCCCCTGATTTCAGCGGATCGATATTGAGTGGTTGGAAGCTGGGTGCGTCGAATTTGACTGAACGCGGAAGTGATTGGTTCGGCGCAGTGTGTTCGATTGGAGCTTAAGGGGTTATGCCTACTTGGGTTGGTGAAAAAAATCGACTTTTTTTATTGCATTTTCTTAATGTACATAATTTTAAGAATATTTCCTCAAAAGTACATAAGAGTCGGAGCACACGTTCAAAAATGACAAGCGTTTATCTGGAGCGCTACTTTTTATGATTAGTAAAAGGCATGCAACGGTCGCTTAGGACATCAAAGTGGATGCAAAGTGACTCAGAAGAATCGAAACCGCACCTCAAAATTCGCAATACTTCCCGAGATATCGTCAAAAATATATTTCATATTATGTGAAGTGCTCTCAAAATGGCGTCGAAAATTAAATTCACAGATCGGTTTCATATTTTAGGATATCAAAGTAGATGCAAAGTGACTCAGAAAAATCGAAACCGCACCTCAAAATTCGCAATACTTCCAGAGATATCGTCAAAAATATATTTGATATTATGTGAACTGCTCCCAAAATGGCGTTGAAAATGAAAGTTCATAGATCGGTTTTAAATTTTGGGATGTCAAAGTGCATGCAAAGTGACTCAGAAAAATCGAAACAGCACCCAAAAATTCGCAATACTTCCTAAGATATTGTCAAAAATATATTTCATATTACGTAAAATGCTTCCAAAATGGCGTCGAAAATGAAAGTTCACCGATCTGTTTCATGTTTTGGGATATCAAAGTAGATGCAAAGTGACTCAGAGAAATCGAAACAGCACCTCAAAATTCGCAATACTTCCCGAGATATCGTCAAAAATATATTTGATATTATGTGAACTGCTCCCAAAATGGCGTCAAAAATAAAAGTTCACAGATCGGTTTCATATTTTAGGGTATCAAAGTACATGCAAAGTGACTCAGAAAAATCGAAACCGCACCTCAAAATTCGTAATACTTCCTGAGATATCGTCAAAAATATATTTGATATTATGTGAACTGCTCCCAAAATGGCGTCGAAAATAAAAGTTCACAGATCGGTTTCATATTTTAGGGTATCAAAGTGGAGGCAAAGTGACTCAGAAAAATCGAACGAGATGGACGAGAACGTCTTTTCCCCCTCCAGGCAACATTCTTTTATGTCATTCGAGATTCAGAAGCATATATTGTATACTTTCAAGTACATTTGATAAGCCTGGTTTGTAGCAATCGTGTATTAGCATTCAAACGTGCAACTTTGGAAGTTACGATCAGTTATTTCGTTTTCTCTACGTTTACTAAAGTTTTTGCCGTTTTTTAAAGCATTATAATTACAATTATGACAAAAAAATTTACTATTTCCTTGCGTAAAAATTGATGACGCACCACATGCGTCATGATGCAAAATTGAGAAATTTCAATATTTCCTTGCGTCAAAATTGATGACGCACCGTATGCGTCATTACGAACAATTTTATTATTTCCTTCTGACAAAATTGATGACGCACCACATGCGTCATGATGCAAAATTGAGAAATTTCAATATTTCCTTGCTTAAAAATTGATGACGCAACGTATGCGTCATGACGAAAAATTTGGAATCTTAATATTCCACGCCATCAAAATTGATGACGCACCATGTGCGTCACGACCAAAAATTTTAATATTTCCTCTGGACAAAATTAATGACGCACCGTGTGCGTCATGACAAAAAAATTTGATATTGCCTTCTCACAAAATTGATGACGCACCGTGTGCGTCATGATAAAAATTGAGAGATTTCAATATTTCCTTGCGTCAAAATTGATGACGCAACGTATGCGTCATGACGAAATATTTGGAATCTTAATATTCGACTCCATCAAAATTGATGACGCACCATGTGCGTCATGACGAAAAATTTTGATATTTCATTTTGACAAAATTGATGACGCACCATATGCGTCATGACAAAAAATTTTACTATTTCCTTCCGACAAAATTGATGACGCACCACATGCGTCATGATGCAAAATTGAGAAAGTTCAATATTTCCTTGCGTCAAAATTGATGACGCACCATATGCGTCATGACGAAAAAATTGGAATCTTAATATTCCACTTCATCAAAATTGATGACGCACCGTATGCGTCACTACGAAAAATTGTATTATTTCCTCTGGACAAAATTAATGACGCACCGTGTGCGTCATGACAACAAATTTTGATATTGCCTTCTCACAAAATTGATGACGCAACGTATGCGTCATGACGAAATATTTGGAATCTTAATATTCGACTCCATCAAAATTGATGACGCACCATGTGCGTCATGACAAAAAATTTTAATATTTCCTCTGGACAAAATTAATGACGCACCGTGTGCGTCATGACGAAAATTGAGAAATTTCAATATTTCCTTGCGTCAAAATTGATGACGCAACGTATGCGTCATGACGAAATACTTGGAATCTTAATATTCGACTTCATCAAAATTGATGACGCACCGTATGCGTCATTACGAAAAATTTTATTATTTCCTTCTGACAAAATTGATGACGCACCATGTGCGTCATGACAAAAATTAAGAAATTTCAATAGTTCCTTGCGTCAAAATTGATGACGCAACATATGCGTCATGACGAAATATTTGGAATCTTAATATTCGACACCATCAAAATTGATGACGCACCATGTGCGTCATGACAAAAAATTTTAATATTACCTCTGGACAAAATTAATGACGCACCGTGTGCGTCATGACAAAAATTGAGAGATTTCAATATTTCCTTGCGTCAAAATTGATGACGCAACGTATGCGTCATGACGAAATATTTGGAATCTTAATATTCGACTCCATCAAAATTGATGACGCACCATGTGCGTCATGACGAAAAAATTGGAATCTTAACCCATTCGCCATCTTAACCCAACTAGTTTACTCAAAATAACTGATAATTGCACATTACTGTTACTGCACACACGGTGTGCAAGCCGTCTTATAGCCTCGGAAATCAATTGCACACACGGTGTGCAATCGGTCTCGAATGGGTTAAACCCAATTCCGCTCATTTTAGAAAAAAAAACGTCCATCAAAAGTTCTTACTGACTTTATTTCCGACATTTCCCCATACCACCCCACTTTGCTCGTCACCACCCCATGGTCCCTCGCAATTTTTCTCCAGTTTTTTCTTCCTACCTTCGCTTACACTTCCCATAAACTATTCTCCATCTTTCGCAGCCGTCATTCCTGTTTCGCAACTCGAGGCCCCACCTCTGCGCATCGCAAAATTCCGCCTCGTCCGCCATGGCGGAAGGCCTGCGGCGTTTCGAATTAATTTTGCACGCCGCGGACGACGCCATTTTCCATCGACCGCCCCCAGGCCACCCCCGAATCGATCAAAAGCCCGCCGCTGCGCGCACGGCGCGAGGGCCGATGTTTTAATCGACTTAAAAAGCCATCAGCTTAATTAGCGCGCGCCGCGAATTAAAACGTCGCGCTGGGGGTTGCGGATTTTTTGGGAGGGATGTGGGTCGCGGGGGTTTTGGGGGTGTGGAGGTGTTTGTGGGGGTTTAAAGAGGAAAGGCGTGGGATAAAAGTTGTTGGGGGTGATGTTCTCGACAATTTTTGTTTGAAACTTTTTTTTGTATAATCGTCAAATTTCGAGATATGGAAGGTAAAAAGGAGAAGCGGGGGTGTTGAAGGATATTTCGGTTTTATGGGAGGTGGTGATTCGGTTTTATGGTTTATAGTGGTTTGCTGAGAAAGTAGGTGAAATAAGAGTTGTTGGGGATGATGTTCTCGACAATTTTCGTTTGAAACTTTTTTTTATATACTCATCAAATTACGAGATATGGAAGGTAAAGTTGGAGAAGCGGGGGTGTTGAATGATATTTCGGTTTTATGGGACCTAGAGGCGTTTATGCTGGTTTGTGGGGAAACTAGGTGGAATAAAAGTTGTTGGGAATGATGTTCTCGAGAATTTTTGTTAGAAACATTCTTTTATGGGAGCGCTGGATTACGAGCTACCGATGGAAAAGGTGGATATGCATGGGGATTGAAAGAAATTTTGGTTCTGTTGGATTTGGAGATGTTTAAAGAGAAAAGGTGTGCAAGAAAAGTTGTTGAGGGTGATGTTCTAGAGAAGTTTTGTTTGAAACTTTTTTATGGGAGCGCTGGATTGCGAGCTACAGATGAAAAAGGTGTATATGCAAAGGGATTGAATAAAATTTTAGTTTTGTGGGATTTGGAGATGTTTAAAGAGAAAGTAGGTGAGATAAAAGTTGTTGGGTATGATATTCTCGAGAATTTTTGTTTGAAACTTTTTTTCGTATAATCGTCAAATTACGAGATATGGAAGGTAAAAAAGGAGAAGCGGGGGTGTTTAATGATATTACGGTTTTATGGGAGGTGGGGATTCGGTTTTATGGTTTATAGTGGTTTGCGGAGAAAGTAGGTGAGATAAAAGTTGTTGGGGATGATATTCTCGAGAATTTTTGTTTGAAACTTTTTTTCGTATAATCGTCAAGTTGCGAGATATGGAAGGTAAAGTTGGAGAAGCGGGGGTGTTGAATAATATTTCGATTTTATGGGACATGGAGGCGTTTATAATGGTTTGCGGAGAAAGTAGATGAGATAAAAGTTGTTGGGGATGATGTTCTCGAGAATTTTTGTTAGAAACTTTTTTTTATGGGAGCGCTGGATTACGAGCTACCGATGGAGAAGGTGGATATGCATGGGGGTTGAATGAAATTTTTGTTTTCTGGGATTTGGAGATGTTGAAAGAGAAAAGGCGTTGAATAAAAGTTGTTGGGGATGATGTTCTCGAGAATTTTTGTTAGAAACATTTTTTTATGGGAGCACTGGATTACGAGCTACGGATGAAAAAGGTGGATATGCATGGGGGTTGAATGAAATTTTAGTTTTGTGGGATTTGGAGATGTTTAAAGAGAAAGTAGGTGAGATAAAAGTTGTTGGGAATGATATTCTTGAGAATTTTTGTTTGAGACTTTTTTTCGTATAACTGTCAAATTACGAGATATGGAAGGTGAATTTGGAGAAGCGGGGGTGTTGAATGATCTTTCGGTTTTATGGGACGTGGAGGCGTTTCTACTGGTTTGTGGAGAAAGTAGTTGAGATAGAAGTTGTTGCGGATGATGTTCTTGAGAAGTTTTGTTTGAAACTTTTTTTGGTATAATCATCAAATTACGAGATACGGAAAGTAAAGTTGGAAAAGCAGGGGTGTTGAATGATATTTCGGTTTTATGGGACGTGGAGGCGTTCATACTGGTTTGAGGAGAAAGTAGGTGAAATAAAAGTTATTGAAGATGATGTACCTGAGAATTTTTGTTTGAAACTTTTTTTTGTATAATCGTCAAATTACGAAATATGGAAGGTAAAGTTGGAGAAGTGGGGGTGCTGAATGGTATTTCGGTTTTATGGGACGTGGAAGCGTTTATAGTGGCTTGCGGAAAAAGTAGGTGAGATAAAAGTTGTTGGGGATGATGTTTTTGAGAATTTTTGTTAGAAACATTTTTTTATGGGAGCGCTGGTTTACGAGCTACCGATGGGAAAGATGAATATGCATGGTTGTTGAATGAAATTTTAGTTTTGTGGGATTTGGAGATGTTTATGGTGGTTTGCGGAGAAAATTGGTCGAATAAATGTTGTTGGGGACGATATTTTAGAGAGTTTTTGTTTGAAACATTTTTTTTGTAGCTGCGTTGAATTACGAGATAGTGATGGTAATTGGGGAAATGTACGGATATGGTAGAATATTTCTGTTTTATGCGATGTGGAGAAGTTTATGGTGGTTTAAGGAGAAAGTGCATTGAATAAAAGTTGTTGGCTGTAAAATTTCCTACAATTTTTGTTTGAAGTATTTTTTTGTAGGAGCACTACATTACGGGATACCGAAAGCAAAGTTGCAAAAGTATGGGTGTTGAATTAAATTTCGGTTTTATGGGATGTGGAGATATTTATGGTGGTTTGCGGAGAAAGTGGGTTGAATAAAAGTTGTTGGCAGCAATATTCTCCATCATTTTTGTTTGAAACAATTTTTTGTAGGAGTGTTGAATTACGCGATACTGATGGTGAAACTGAAAAAGCATGGGTGTTGAATCCTATTTCAGTTTTATGGGTGTGGAGACGTTTGTGGTGGTTTGCAAAGAAAGTGGCTGAAATAAAAGTTATCGGCCGTAAAATTTTCCACAATTTTTGTTTGAAACATTTTTTTGTAGGTGCCCTACATTACGATATACCGAAGGTAAAGTTGCAAAAGTATGGGTGTTAAATGAAATGTCGGGTTTATGGGATATTGAGACGTTTCTGTTTATTTTATAAGAAAGGAAGTTAAATAAAATTTATTGGCCGTAAAATTTTCCACAATTTATGTTTGAAATATTTTTTTGTAGGAGCCCTACATTACGAGGTACCGAAGGTAAAGTTGCAAAAGTATGGGTGTTGAATGAAATTTCGGTTTTTTGTGATATTGAGACGTTTATGTTTATTTTATAAGAAAGGGGGTTGAATAAAAGTTATTGGCCGTAAAATTTTCCACAATTTTTGTTTGAAATATTTTTTTGTAGGAACCCTCCGTCATGAGATACCGAAGGTAAAGTTCCAAAAGTATGGGTGTTGAATGAAATTTCGGTTTTATGGGATGTAGAGATATTTATGATGGTTTGCGGAGAAAGTGGCTGAAATAAGTGTTGTTGGCCGTAAAATTTTCCACAATTTTTGTATGAAACATTTTTTTGTAGGTGCCCTACATTACGATATACCGAAGGTAAAGTTGCAAAAGTATTGGTGTCGAATAAAATTTGGGTTTTATGGGATATTGAGACGTTTATGTTTATTTTACAAGAGAGAGGGTTAAATGAAACTTGTTGGCCGTAAAATTTTCCACAATTTTTGTTTGAAACATTTTTTTGTAGGAGCCCTACATTACGATATACCGAAGGTAAAGTTGCAAAAGTATGGTTGTTGAATTAAATTTCGGTTTCATGAGATGTGGAGATATTTATGGTGGTTTGCAGAGTAAGTGGGTTGAATAAAAGTTGTTGGCAGCAATATTCTCCATCATTTTTATTTGAAACATTTTTTTGTAGCATTGCTACATTACGAGGTACCGATGGTAAAGTTGGAAATGTGTGGTTGTTGAATTAAATTTCGGTTTTATGCGATGTGGAGACATTTGTGGTGGTTTGCGGAGAAAGTCGGTTGAATAAAAGTCGTTGGTCATCAAATTTTCCACAATTTTTATTTGAAACATTTTTTTGTAGCAGCGCTATATTACGAGGTACCAATGGTAAAGTTGGAAATGTGTGGTTGTTGAATTAAATTTCGGTTTTATTGGATGTGGAGATATTTATGGTGGTTTGCGGAGAAAGTGTGTTCAATAAAAGTTGTTGGCAGTAATATTCTCCATAATTTTTGTTTGAAATATGTTTTTGTACCAGCGCTACATTACGAGGTATCGATGGTAAAGTTGGAAATGTGTGGTTGTTGAATTAAATTTCGGTTTTATGTGATGTGGAGACATTTATGGTGGTTTGCGGAGAAAGTGGGTTGAACAAAAGTTGTTGGTAGCAATATTCTCCATAATTTTTACTTGAAACAATTTTTTGTAGCAGCGCTATATTACGAGGTACCGATGGTAAACTTGGAAATGTGTGGTTGTTGAATTAAATTTTGGTTCTACGGGATGTGGAGACGTTTATGGTGATTTACAGAGAAAATACGTTGAATAAAAGTTGTTGGCCGTAAAATTTCCCACAATTTTTGTTTGAAACATTTTTTTGTAGGAACCCTATATTACGATATACCGAAGGTAAAGTTGCAAAAGCATTGGTGTTGAATGCAATTTCCGTTTTATCGGATGTAGAGATAATTATGGTGGTTTGCGGAGAAAGTGGTTTGAATAAAAGTTGTTGGCAGCAATATTCTCCGTAATTTTTGTTTGAAACAATTTTTTGTAGGACCCTTGAATTTCGAGATACAGATGGTAAAGCTGGAGAAGCATGGGTGTTGAATCCTATTTCAGTTTTATGGGGTGTGGAGACGTTTATGGTGGTTTACGAAAAAAGTGGGTGAAATAACAGTTATTGACCATAAAATTCTCCACAATTTTTGTTTGAAACATTTTTTTCTAAGAGCGTCAAATTTCGAGATACCAAAAGTAAAGCCAAAAAAGCATAAACGTTGCAATGATATTAATAAGTCAATATGGTTTATGGGATGTAGAACGGTTTATGGTCATTTCACAAAAAAGTGGGTTTAACGAAAGTTATTGGCGATGATATTCTCTATCACGTTTGTTGGAAACTTTTTTTGATAGAAGCGCTAAATTACGAGGTATTGAATATAAAGCTGAAAAGGTATAAACCTCGGAATCATAGGGGAGGATTTATAAAATTTATGGGATGTAGACTTATTTGTGGCAATTTTAGTAAAAAGTCGTTCAAACGAAAGTTATTCGCAATTCTATTATCTATAATTTTTGTCCGAAATATTTTTTTATACAACCGTTCCATATTGAGATATTGAATTTAAATCTCAAAATCATAAACATCCAAATGTTACGAATACATTAAACCAGTTTATGGAATTTGCAACTGTTTATGATTACTTTAGAAAATAATGGATGAAACAAAAGTTGTTCGGAATTCTATTCCCTATAATTTTTGCACGAAACATTTTTTCATAACCCATTCACATAAAGAAAGTCACCCTGAAAAACATGACATTAATAGATTAACACCGTTTATGGGCTTCAGCCCCGTATCTGTTCACTTTAGGAAAAATTGGGTCGGACGAAAGTTGCGCGCTATTGTGTCCCCTGCAAGTTTCGTTTGAAGCATTTTTCCGCTCGACCGTCCAATTACGTCATATACAAGGGAAAACAGAAAAAGCGCGGCACGATGGGGGTGGTTCAACAATATTTGTTGGCGTAGCTGCGTTTTTGTTGTTTCCGGGGAAAAAAGTTCATCCGATAAAAGTTCGCGGACATATCGATCGCTGCAATTTTGATTAAAAACATTTTTCTCTAAACCGACGCAATTATGAAGTACTGGAGAAAATGTGTAAAATATTGTAAAGCTGAAAAGGGGGTCTAATAACAAAAAATTAATTCTCATGCGTTCTTTTACAACTGTTAGTTGAAACGTATTCTAGTAAAATTATTAGTTTATAAAATATAAGGGTATTAATAGCAAAATGCACAAAAGTATTTAAAATTAAAAAAATTCGCTTCCTATGGTATACAACGCAAAAATACTTTTGACAAAACTTCTTTACTACATTATTGGCTACAACTTTTATTGGAAACATATGCTTACAAAATTATTTCTTTCCGAAATAACCCGGAATTTATCACAAAAAACGGCAAAACGCCTTCCCACGTCGTCCCACGTGGAATCACATCGAACAAAACTTCTCCGTGACACCACCCTTTATAACTTTTATGCGAAACATATTTCCCAAAAATTACCCTTTCCAAAATAACCCGGCAAAATGCCTTCCCTCGTCGTCCCACGTGGGACCACGTCAAACAAAACTTTTTCCTCATCCCACCCTCTGCAATTTTTACTCGAAACACATTCTTCCAAAATTACTACTTTCCAAAATAACCCGGCAAAATTTCTTCCCACATCATCCCACGTCGTCCCACGTCGTCCCACGTCGCCCCACGTCGTCCCACGTGGAACCACGTGGAACGAAACTTCTGCACCACACTACCCTCTGCAACTTTTATCCAAAACATATTCCCCAAAAATAACCGGGCAAAATGCCATTCCACGTCGTCCCACGTGGAACCACGTGGAAAAAAACTTCTCCACCACATCACCCCCTGTAACTTTTATTCGAAACATCTTCTTCCAAAATGGCTCCTTTTCAAAATAATAGGGCAAAATGCTTTCCCACGTCGTTCTACGTGGTACCACGTTGAACAAAACTTCTCTGTCACACCACCTTCTGCAACTTTTATTCGAAACATATTTCCCCAAAATTACCCTTTCCAAAATACCCCGTCAAAATGCCTTCCCACGTCGTCCCATGTGGAACCACGTGGAACAAAACTTCTCCACCACATCACCCTCTGTAACTTTTATCCGATACATCTTCTTCCAAAATGACCCTTTCCAAGCTAACCCGGCGAAATTTCTTCCAACGTCATTCCACGTCGCCCCACGTCGTTCCACGTGGAACCACATTGAACAAAACTTCTCCACCACCCCACCCTCTGCAACTTTTCTCCGATACATATTCCCCAAAATTACTCCTTTCCAAAATTACGCGGCAAAATGCCTTCCCACGTCATCCCACGTGGAACCACGTCGAATAAAACTTCTCCGTCACACTACTCCCTACAACTTTTATCCGAAAGATATTCTTCCAAAATATTTCGGCAAAATACCTTCCCACGTCGTCCCACGTCGCCCCACGTGGAACCACGTGGAACACAACTTCTCCACCACCCCACCCTCTACAACTATTATCTGATATATATTCCTCAAAATGACTCCTTTCCAAAATAACTCGGCAAAATATCTTCCCACGTCGACCGACGTGGAACCACGTTGAACAAAACTTTTCCGTCATCTTACCCTGTGTCACTTTTTTCGAAAAATTTCCATCCAAAATGACTCCTTTCCCAAATAACCCGGCAAAATGCCTTCCCACGTCATCCCATGTGGAACCACATCGAACAAAACTTCTCCGTCACACTACTCCCTACAACTTTTATCCGAAAGATATTCTTCCAAAATATTTCGGCAAAATACCTTCCTACGTCGTCCCACGTCGTCCCACGTCGCCCCACGTGGAACCACGTGGAACACAACTTCTCCGTCATCTTACCTTGTGTCATTTTTATTCGAAAAATTTCCATCCAAAATGACTCCTTTCCGAAATAATCCCGCAAAATGCCTTCCCACGTCATCCCATGTGGAACCGCGTCGAATAAAACTTCTCCGTCACACTACTCCCTACAACTTTTATCCGAAAGATATTCTTCCAAAATATTTCGGCAAAATACCTTCCCACGTCGTCCCACGTCGCCCCACATGGAACCACGTGGAACACAACTTCTCCACCACCCCACCCTCTACAACTTTTATCTGATATATATTCTTCAAAATGACTCCTTTCCAAAATAACCCGGCAAAATGTCGTCCCACGTCATCCCACGTGGAACCACGTTGAACAAACCTTTTCCGTCATCTTACCTTCCGCAATTTTTATTCGAAAAATTTCCATCCAAAATTACTCCTTTCCAAAATAACCCGGCAAAACACCTTCCCACGTCATCCCACGTGGAACCATGTCGAATAAAACTTCTCCGTCACACCATCCCCTAAAACTTTTATCCGAAAGATATTCTTCCAAAATATTCCGGCAAAATACCTTCCCACGTCGCCCCACGTCGTCCCACGCGGAACAAAACATATCCGTCACCCCACCCTCTGTAACTTTTATCCGATATATCTTCTTTCAAAATGACTCCTTTCCAAAATAACCCGGCAAAATTTCTTCCCACGTCGTTCCACGTCGTCCCACGTTGAACAACGTGGAACGAAACTTCTCCACCACCCCACCCTCTACAACTTTTATCCGACATATATTCCCCAAAATGATTCCTTTCCAAAATAACCCGGCAAAATACCTTCCCACGTCGTTCCACGTCGCCCCATGTCGTCCCACGTGGAACCATGGAGACAAAACTTCGTCACCCCACCCTCTGTAACTTTTATCCGATACATCTTTTTCCAAAATGACTCCTTTCTAAAATTTCTTCCCACGTCGTTCCACCTCGTCCCACGTCGTCCCACGTGGAACCAAGTGGAACGAAACTTCTCCGCCACCCCACCCTCTGCAACTTTTATCCGAAAGATATTCCTCCAAAATAACCCGGCAAAATACCTTCCCACGTGGTCCCACGTGGGACGACGTCACTCACTGCTTATCGACGTCCTGCGCGAGTTTCATCCCGCGAAGATGTAGCAATTAAAAAGCGGCTCCATTGAGCGGGCCGTCCATTCACCGGCGTTTATTTATACTCGCGCGCGTGCGTGAAAATTGGGTAATTCGCATTACCATTTAGATTAGTTAGATTTCGCGTTTCGGCGAGTAGCGAGTAAACAAACGCGAGAGCAAACAATCCGCATCCGGGATGGCCGGGGCCGAGTGCGGCGTGTCCGGCGTATAAAAGTGGGCGCGCGTATGAAAGTGTGTGCGGAGGGAAAAATGTGCGGGAAGGCAGGAAGTCGGTGAAAGATGAGTGGCGGACATTTTCCGTACGCGTGCCGAGTGTTTTTCGAATTTCGGCTGAACGAGGTGTAGCGTGCGCGTTTCGGCGGCGTTTATTTCGATGGTGTATAGTGTGTGCTTGGGTAGAGTATAATGTGTGTGCAGTGAGAGTGTATAGTGCGTGCGTGAGTAATGTACAAGGTGTGCTTCGATGGTATATAATCTGTGCCTCGATAATGTATAGGGTGGGCTTAGGTAGTGTATAGTGCGTGCTTCGTTACTATATTGTGTATTCGATAGTATATCGCGTGCACTATACACTATAGTGTGTGCTTAGGTAGTGTATAGTGTGTGCTTCAATATTTTGTAGCGTGTGTTTCGATAGTATATAGTGTCTGCTTCGATAGTATATAGTATGTGCTTCATTATTTTATAGGGTGTGTGTTGATAATGTACAGTGTGTACTACAATAGTATATAGTGTGTGCTTCGATAATCTATAGCGTGTTCTTCGATAATGTATATTGCGTGCTTTTATAGTATATGGTGTATTCGATAGTGTATAGTGTGTGCTTAGGTAGGGTATAATGTGGGCTTGGATAGTGTATAGTGTGTTTTTAGGAAATGTATAGTGTGTGCTTCGATGGTATATAATGTGTGCCTCAAACATTTATAGGGTGTGCTTAGGTAGTGTATAGTGTGTGCTTCGGTAGTGTATAGTGTGTGCTTAGGGAGGGTATAATGTGTGCTTGGATAGTGTATAGTGTGTGCTTCGATACGGTATAGGGTGTGCTTGGATACTTTGTGATGGATGCTTGAATACAATGCAGTGTGTATATGGATATTGAACAGCGCGTGCTTGGGTAGTGTACAGTGTGTGTACAGCGAGAGTGTATAGTGCGTGCGTATAATGTACAAGGTGTGCTTCGGTGGTATATAATGTGTGCCTCGATAATGTATAGGGTGTGCTTTGATAGTGTATAGCGTGTGCTTCGATAATGTATAAGTGTGTGCTTCGATGGTGTACAGTGCGTGCTTGGATACTATATTGTCTTTCGATAGTATATCGCGTGCACTATATACAGTGTGTGCTTAGGTGGTGTATAGTAAATGCTTCAATATTTTGTAGGGCGTGGTTCGATAGTATATAGTATGTGCTCCGATAATATATAAGGTGTACTTCTATAGTGTAAAGTGCCTGCTTTTATAATATATAG
This sequence comes from Cryptocheilus praepositus, assembly GCA_033815515.1. Lineage (NCBI taxonomy): Eukaryota > Metazoa > Arthropoda > Insecta > Hymenoptera > Pompilidae > Cryptocheilus > Cryptocheilus praepositus. Next base: position 104,126 of record JAWWQZ010000342.1, read on the forward strand.
TGTATTTGATAGTATATCGCATGCACTATACGCTATAGTGTGTGCTTCAACATTTTGTAGGGTCTAGTGTGTGCTTCAATATGTTTTTAGGTAATGTATAGTGTGTTTCGATATACCCAGACATAGTGTGTGTTTATATATCATAGTGTGTGCTTAGGTAGGGTATAATGCGTGCTTGGATAGTGTATAGTGTGTGCTTCGATACGGTATAGGGTGTGCTATATATTTTATGGTGAATGCTTGAATAGAAGTACAGTGTGTATTAGGATATTGAGCACACGCGTGCTTGGGTAGTGTATAGTGTGTGCACACAATGTATAAGGTGCGCTCCTAGGTGTACAGTGCGTGTTTGGATACTATCCATTGTGTACGATTACACGTGCACTATACAATATAGTGTGTGCTGTCAACATTTTGTAGGGTGTATTTCGATAATATATAGTGTGTGTCGATAGTATATTGTGTATTCGATAGTATATCGCGTGCACTATACACTATAGTGTGTGCACAGTGTATAGTGTGTGCTTCAATATTTTGTGCGGTTTGTTTCGATAGTATATAGTATGTGCTCCGATAATATAAAAGGTGTACTTCCATGGTGTACAGTGCGTGCTTCGATAGTATGTATACGGTGATATCGACTATCGAATACACCATAGTGTGTTATCAAAGTATAATGTACACTTCGTTATTTTATAGGGTGTGTTACATTATGCGCAGTGCACACGATAGTGTACAGTGTGTTCTTCGATAATGTATAGGGTGTTCTTCGAAACATAGTGTACATTGCGTGCTATGATAGTAACACACGATAGCATATCGCGTGCACTATACACTATATATTATATAAAGTATGCACTTTACAGTATATAATGTGTGCACCTTATATATTATCGTGGATAGTGTGTGCTCATACTATGTACAGTGTGTATTCGCTATATGTATAGGATACACATGCTACAAGTGTATGCTTGAAGCACACAGTGTGAGTTTTGACAGTGGACGGTGATTGTTTAGAAAGTATAATGTGCGTTTGGATGTCCACACATTTAGTGTGGATCCAAGCACACATGTACAATGTGTGCTTAGATACTGTCAGTGTGTCTTGGCACACATTATATACCATCGAAGTACACAATATACATTAGAACTACAAAACACATTTTGAGATTGTACGGGATGAAATATAATCGATTGCCATTATATACTATCGGGCTTAGATACTATACAGTTTATGGGATACTGCATTATGCATGCTCGGACACTGTACTATATACTTATTAGTTTACATTATATACTATCGAAACACACGCTACAAAATATTGAAGCACACACTATACACTACCTAAGCACACACTATAGTATAGTACGTGTTGCGGCAGTGTATGGGTTAGGATATATTATAATGTATGTCTGGGTTCTATGTAATATGTGCTTAGATGCCATATAGTATGTGCTTCGATACTCTACAGGTTATGCTCAGATACTGTATAGTGTATGTTCGGATATGACATAGTGTACGCTTGTATACTATATAGTATGTGTTCGAATATAGTATAACACGTTTTTCGGCAGCATAGAGATTTTGATATAACATAATGTGAGTTGGGATGCTATATACTCTATGCTTGAATATTGTATAGTATGTACTCGAATACTGCACAGTTTCTGCCTGAATATTAAGTAATGCTTCCTTCACTATATAGTATGTGCTTGGATACTGCATAGTGTCTGCTTAAATATTAAATAATGCATCCTTTATTATATAATATGTGCTTGCATACTGCATAGTATCTGCTTGAATATTAAATAATGTTTCCTTCACTACATAGTATGTATTTAAATACTGCATAGTATCTGCTTGAATATTAAATAATGCATCCTTTACTATATACTATATGCTTAAATACTGCATAGTATCTGCTTGAATATTAAATAATGCATCCTTCACTATATACTATGTGCTTGAATACTGCATAGTATCTGCTTGAATATTAAATAATGCATCCTTCACTACATAATATGTGCTTACATACTGCATAGTGTCTGCTTGAATATTAAATAATGCATTCTTTACTATATACTATGTGCTTCAATATTGCATAGTGTCTGCTTGCATATTAAATAATGCATTCTTCACTATATAGTATGTGCTTGAATACTGCATAGTATTTCCTTGAGCATTAAATAACGCATCCTTTACTGTACAGTATGTGCTTAAATACTGCATAGTGTCTGCTTGAATATTAAATAATGCATCCTTCACTATACAGTATGTGCTTGAATACTGCACAGTGTCTGCTTGAATATTAAATAATGCATTCTTCACTATATAGTATGTGCTTAAATACTGCACAGTGTCTTCTTGAATATTAAATAATGCGTCCTTCACTACATAGTATGTATTCATTCTTTTTTAACATAAAATTCTTTTATCAAATGTGAGTCGGGACGCTGTATACTCTAGGTTTGAATATTGCACAGTATGTGCTTCAATACAGCATAGTGTCTGCTTGAATATTAAATAATGCATCCTTCACCACATAGTATGTGCTTAAATACTGCATAGTATCTCCTTGAATATTAAATAACGCGTCCTTCACTACATAGTATGTATTGAATTCTTTAACATAGTGTCTTCCATGAACATTGAATAACTTTACGTTCCTTTACTATATACTATGTTTCTGCTCTTCATTTTTCGTGACTGCTTGACATATTAAATTTTGCGTGTATTCCTGGCGTGCGGATATGCGGAGCACTGTGTATGACTTTCTTTTTAACGGTTAGCAATAATCACAGTGCCATCGAACAAGACCAATAGTTCGATAGACCGATAGTTTCTGCTCTATCATTTAGAGGGACAGCCTGGATTAAAGGACAAGGCAGAGGATGGGAGGATGCTGGGTTCGGATTTGCGAGACCCGGACCTGCGCGTGATGCAGGCATGACGCATACGGTGCGTCATCAGTCAGCGTAGCTGGGAATATTTTTAAATAGTATATATAATATGTACCTAATATTTTCTTTATATAAACATAATGTTTAGTACAGGCTAAGATTATATTTTTGGGGTGACGCATGGGGTGCGTCATGAGTGAATTTGGGTTTAAGAAATATGTTATTTTTGTTGTGACGCATACGGTGCGTCATGAGTAAGTGCGCGTTTAGGAAATATTCATAGGCACTCGATATTTTCGTGTGACGCATACGGTGCGTCATCAGTCAGTGTAGCTGGGAATATTTTTGACTAGTATATATAATATGTACCTAATATTTTCGTTAGATTGACGTAATATTTACTGCAGGCCGAGATGATATTTTTGAGGTGACGCATGGGGTGCGTCATGAGTGAATTTGGGTCTAAGAAATATATTATTTTTGTTGTGACGCATACGGTGCGTCATGAGTAAGTGCGCGTTTAGGAAATATTCATAGACACTCGACATTTTCGTGTGACGCATACGGTGCGTCATTACGAAACGTGTATCCAGGAAAATGTTTTTTGGTAGTGTGCATATTATCGCAGTGACGCATATAGTGCGTTATAATAATGTTATATGACGCACCAGGTGCGTCATCAGTCAGTGTAGCTGAGAATATTTTTGACTAGTATATGTATATAATATGTACCTAATATTTTCTGTAGATAGATGTAATATTTACTGCAGGCCCAGATGATATTTTTGGGGTGACGCATGGGGTGCGTCATGAGTGAATTTGAGTTTAAGAAACACATTATTTTTGTTGTGACGCACACGGTGCGTCATGAGAAAGTGCTCGTTTAGGAAATATTCATGGGCATTGATATTGTCGCAGTGACGCATATAGTGCGTCATGATAATGTTATATGACGCACCAGGTGCGTCATGTACTGTTCTCACAACCCTATTTCTACAAAATTTCACCTTAATAATGTATTCTACCTGGAAAAGCATAACTTCGCTACTACTGCCAAACGGATCCCAGAATTAAGTAAATAATGAAAAGCGACACAAAATAGCAAACAATAATTTCCTCTGACGCACCCCATGCGCCATGTACTGTCCTCACAACCCTACTTCTACAAAATTTCACCTTAATCATGTGTTCTATGTGGAGAACCAACATTTCACTAACTACTGCATATTGGACCCTGGAATTGGAGAGACCCAAAACCGTAAACAAAATTCCCCTTGACGCATTCAGTGGATTACAAAAATGTTATATGACGCACGGGGTGCGTCATGCACTGCCTTCACAACCCTATTTCTATAAAACTTTCCCTTAATCATGCGTTCTATTTTGAAAACCATAGCTCCCCTAAACCACAACTCCGAAAAATTTCATTTAAAGCACCCGATGTATCACAAATTTATATATGACGCACCCCGTCATGCACAATTGACACAACCCAATTTCAACAAAATTTCGCCTTACTTGTGTATTCTACCTGCAAAATCAAAGTTCCACTCACTACTGCAAACTGAACCCCGGAACTAAAGGGACCCCAAACCGCAAACAAAAATTTCTTTTAACGCTTTCTGTGCATCACAAGAGTGTTAAATGACGCACCCGGTGCGTCACATACCAGTTTCCTCAAAATTCCAGCAATGGAGGTGGATGCATATAGTGAGTAACAATATTTTATGTGACGCACCCTGTGCGTCATGCATAGTCCACATAACCCAGTTTCGACAAAATTTCACCTTAATCATACATTCTACGTGGGAAACCAATATTTCATTAACTGCTGCAAACTGAATCCTGGAATTAGAGAGATATAAAATCGCAAACATAAATTTCCTTTAACCCGCCCAATGAGTCACAATTTTTTATATGACGCACCCGGTGCGTCATGTACAATTAATTACGTATTCTACCTTGAAAACCATAGCTTCGCTACTACTAGCAAACGGATCCCAGTATTAAAGAAATGACAAGGTACCCGAAAAACAAAAATTTCCCCTAACGCGCTCGGTTCGTTGCAAAATTTTATATGACGCATCCCGTGCGTCATGCACAGCCGACGCAACCGCATTTCCACAAAACTTCGCTTTAACCATGTATTATACGTAGAAAACCAAAAATACACTTATTACTGCAAATTGGATCCTGGAATTCTAGAGATACAACATCACAAGGAAAAATTTCCTTCAATGCTCCCGATGGGTAATAAAAATGTTATATGACGCACCCGGTGCGTCATGCTCTATCCCCACAACCCTATTTCTACAAAATTTAACCTCAATCACATATTCTACCTTGAAGACCATAGCTCCGCTACTACTGCCAAACGGATCGTAAAGAAAAATTTCCTTTAACCCTCCCAATGCATCACAAATTTTTATATGACGCATACGGTGCGTCATGTACAATCGGCACTACCTTATTTCTACAAAATTTCACCTTAATCACATATTCTACCTTGAAAGCCATAGCTTTGCTACTACTACCAAATGGGTCCCAGAATTAAAGCAACGGCAAGGTTCCCAAAGTCGCAAAACAAAAATTTCATTTAACGCACCCGATGTATCATAAATTAATATATGACGCACCAGGTGCGTCACAATTTTATATATGACGCACGCCGTGCGTCATGCACTGTCGATGCAGCCCTATTTCTACAAAACCTGACTGAATTCTATATTTTACCTTGAAAACCAAAGATACACTTACTACTGCAAATTGGACCCTGGAATTCTAGAGATACAAAATCACAAGCAAAAATTTCCTTGAACGGTCCCGGTGGGTCATAAAAATGTTATATGACGCGATGGGTCACAAAAATATTATATGACGCCCCCCGTGTGTCATGCACAACCCGGATTCAATAAAATTTTAACTGTATCTTATATTATTCTACCTGGAAAACCAAAGTAACATTACTACTGTAAATTGGATCCTGGAATTAAAGAGACGCAAATTCACAGACGAAAATGTATGTTGACGCACCTGGTGCGTCATGCACTGCTCTTACAACCCCATTACTAATAATATACATACTATTTCTAATAATATTAGTATTACTACTAATAATAAACATACTAACAATATTTCACTGCAAACTGGACCCCGGAAGTAAAGAGGCGCAAAGACGTAAACAAAAATTTCCTTTAACACCCTCGATGGGTCACAAATTTATATATGACGCACCCGAAGCGTCATGCACTGTCCTCAAACCCTTATCTCTACAAAATTTCACCATAATTATTTATTCTACCTTGAAAACCAAAGATACACTTACTATCGCAAATTGGATCCTGGAATTCGAGAGATACAAAATTACAAGCATAATTTCCTTGAACGGTCCCGGTGGGTCATACATTTTTATATGACGCACTAAATGCGTCACAATTTTATATTCTGACGCACCCCGTGCGTCATGCATTGCCTGCGCAACCCCATTTTTACAAAACTTCCCCCTTAATCATGTATTCTACCTTGAAAACCACAGTTTTGCTACTACTACCAAACGGATCCCAGGATTAAAGAAATAAAGACAAGAGACAAAGAGTTATGAAGTAGAATTTCCGGGACGATCAATGGGTTGAATGCACATAGTGCGTCACAAAAATTCCAAATGACGCACCCCATGCGTGATGCACAGTCCACTTAACCAAATTTCAACAAAATTTCACTTTAATGATGTATTCTATATAGAAAACCAACATTTCACTACTACTGTAAATGGAATCCCGGAAATAGAGAGACACAAAATCGCGAATATAAAAATTTCCTTTAACACTTTTGATGCATCACAAATTTTTGAATGACGCACCCCGTGCGTCATATACAGTCGACGCTACCCATTTTCAACAAAATTTTACATTAATTACGTATTATGCCTTGAAAACCATAGCTCCGCTACTACTTTCAAACGGATCCCAGAATTAAAGAAATGTCAAGAGACACAAAGACATATTAAAAAATGTCTTTATCTCTCCCAATGCTTTACAAATTTTTATATGACGCACCCGGTGCGTCATTTACTGCCCTCACGATGCTAATTCTAGATTATACCTTAATCATGCATTCTACTTTGAAAATCATAGCTCCACTAAACCACAGTTCCGAAAAATTTCATTTAAAGCACCCGATGTGTCACAAATTTATATATGACGCACCAGATGCGTCACAAATTTATATACGACGCACCAGGTGCGTCACAATTTTATATATGACGCACCCCGAGCGTCATGCACAATTCACAAAAATTTCGCCTTACTTATGTACTCTACCTGCAAAATCAAAGTTCCACTGACTACTGCAAACTGGACCCCGGAAGTAAAGAGGCACAAAGTCGTAAACAAAAATTTCCTTTGACGCTCTCTGTGCATCACAAAAATTTTAAATGACGCACCCGGTGCGTCACATACCTCGTCCCCAAAATTCCACCAATGGAGGTGGATGCATATAGTGAGTCACAATATTTTATTGTGACATAGTCCACATAACCCAGTTTCGACAAAATGTCACCTTAATCATAGATTCTACGTGGAAAACCAATATTTCATTAACTACTGCAAACTAGATCCTGGAATTATAGAGATATAAAAACGCGAACAAAAATTTTCTTTAACGCTTCCGGTGCGTCACAAAAATATTTTATGACGCACCCGGTGCGTCATACACTGTCCTCACAGCCCTATTTCTACGACATTTCACCTTACTCATTCATTGTACGTGGAAAACCAACATTTCGCAAACAAAAATTCCATTTAACGCTCTCTGTTCATTACAAATTTTTAAATGACGCACCCCGTGCGTCATGCACTGTCCTCACATCCCTATGTATACCAAACTTCCCCTTAATCATGCATTGTACCTGGACAATCAAAGTTACACTTACTACTCCAAACTGGACCCCGGAATTAGAGAGACACGAAATTGCAAACAAAAATTCCATTTAACGCTCTCTGTTCATTACAAATTTCTAAATGACGCACCCCGTGCGTCATGCACTGTCCTCACATCCCTATCTATACCAAACTTCCCCTTAATCATGCATTGTACCTGGAAAATCAAAGTTACACTTACTACTCCAAACTGGACCCCGGAATTAGAGAGACACAAAATTGCAAACAAGAATTTCCTTTAATGCTTAAATTTCTTCTGACGCACCCCGTGCGTCATGGACAGCCGACGCAACTCTATTTCTACAAAATTTCATCTTAATCGCGCAATCTATGTAGAAAACCAACATTTCACTAACTACTGCAAAGTGGGTCCCTGGGAACCAAAAAGACGCAAAGTTGCAGACAAAAACTTCCTCTGTCTCCCTTGGTGCGTCACAAATTTTTATATGACGCACCCCGTGCGTCATACACAGCCGGCACAACCCTATTTCTACAAAATTTCACGTTAATCATGTATTCTACCTTGAAAACCAGAGATACATTTATTACTACAAATTGGATCCTGGAATTCGAGAGATACAAAATTGCAAACAAAAATTTACTTTAACGTTCTCTGTGCATCACAATTTTTTATATGACGCACCTGGTGCGTCATAACCCAATTTCCTCATAATTCCCCCTTAATGACGTATTCTACGACAGAGTCGTGAAGGAGAATTTCAAGAACGATCAATGGGGGTAGATGCATATAGTGAGTCACAATATTTTATATGACGCACCGGGTGTGTCACAATATTTTACGTGACGCACCCCGTGCGTCATGCATAGTCCACATAACCCACTTTCAACAAAATTTCACCTTAATCAGACATTCTACGTGGAAAACCAATATTTCATTAACTGCTGCAAACTGGATCCTGGAATTAGAGAGATATAAAATCGCAAACAAAAATTTTCTTTAACGCTTCCGGTGCGTCACAAATTTTTATATGACGCACCCGGTGCGTCACAAAAATGTTATATGACGCACCCCGTGCGTCATGCATTGCCCTCACAACCCCCTTTATACAAAATTAATTTCTCCAACTAACTACTGCAAATTGGATCCTCGAATTCGAGAAATACAAAATTAGAAGCAAAAACTTCCTTCAACGCTCTCGATGCGTCATAAAAATGTTATATGACGCACCCCGTGCGTCATGCATTGCCCTCACAACCCCCTTTGTACAAAATTTATTTCACTAACTAACTACTGCAAATTGGATCCTGGAATTCGAGAGATACAAAATTACAAGCAAAAATTTCCTTCAACGCTCTCGATGCGTCATAAAAGTGTTATATGACGCACCCGGTGCGTCACAAAAATGTTATATGACGCACCCCGTGCGTCATGCACTCCCCTCACAACCCATCTCTACAAAATTTCACCTTAATCATGTATTCTATGTAGAAATCCAACATTTCACTACTACTGCAAACTAGATCCCGGATTAAAAGAGATACAAATTTGCAACCAAAAATTTACTTTAACGCTCTTTGTGCGTCAGAAATTTTTATATGAAGCACCCCGTGCGTTACACATCCTTCACAACCCTATTTCCACAAAACTTCGCTTTAATTACGTATAAAACCTTGAAAACCATAGCTCCACTATTACTGCCAAACGGATCGCAAACAAAAATTTCCTTTAATGCTTAAATTTTTATATGACGTACCTATTTCTACAAAATTTCATTTTATTCATTCATCCTGCCTTGAAAACCAACGTTAAAATTACTACTGCAAATTGGATCCTGGAATTCGAGAGATACAAAATCGCAAACAAAAATTTACTTTAACGCTCTCTATGCATCACAAATTTTTATATGACGCACCCGGTGCGTCACGTTCCAATTTCCTCAAAATTCCTCTTTAATCACGTATTCTTCGACGCCAACCAGCATCGCCCGAGCGAAGACAAGCGACACGGAGTCGTGAAGGAGAATTTCCGGGACGACCAATGGGGGTGGAGCTGCGGGATCCGACGATCGACCGCGTCAAATCCGCCCGTCCCGGCTCTTACCCCCTCCACCACCCCCAGCACCCCCAGCACCCCCATCGCACACCCTCGCCACCCCCTGCCACTCCTTTCATCCCCACCGTCGGCATTTCCACCCACGCAACGCGCTCGCATTATCGTACGGCCGCACAGGCTAGCCCGTACATCGTCAACATGTCCGGCCACCCCCTGTGCCACCCCTGTGCCACCCCTTTGCCACCCCGCGCACACCCCCGGCAACCCCATCAGCCCCATGCACGGACAAGTTTGTGTACCGATGGATAGTAGGTGGACGTGCGCTGTGATGTAGTGGAGTAGGTGTGTGGACATATGGGATATGCGGATGAGGGTGGGAATTGGGGGGTGTGTGAAGTTATGTGGATGTGTGGGTAAGGTGTATGTGGAATTATGGGGATGTTTATGTGAACTTATGTGAATGGATGGGAGAGGATGTGTGGATGTGTAAATATAGTATATGTGGACGGGGGTGTGGGGGGTTATGTGGAATTATGTGAGTATATGTGGAATTATGTGAACTTTTATATGAATTTATGCGAATGGATGGGAGAGGATGTGTGGATGTATAATTATAGTATATGTGGACCTGTATGGATGGGAGAGGATGTGTGGATGTATAAATATAGTATATGTGCACGTGTGTGGGGGGTTATGTGGAATTATGTGAATGTTTTGTATGAGTGTATGTGGAATTATGTGAATTTTTATATGAGCATATGCGGAACTATGTGAACGTTTATTTGAGTATATGCGGACAGATGTAAATTTTTATTTGAGCATATGTGGAATTATGTGAATGTTTGTATGAAGTTATGTGAATGGATGGGAGAAGATGTGTGGATGTATAAATATAGTGGATGGGGGTATGGGGGGTTATGTGGAATTATGTGGATATCTCTATGAGTGTATGTGGAATTATATGAGTATATGTGAAATTATCTGAATGTTTGTATAAGTGTATGTGGAATTATGTGAGTATATGTGGAATTATGTGAATTTTGATATGAATTTATGTGAATGGATGGGAGAGGATGTGTGGATGTATAAATATAGTATATGTGGATCTGTGTGGATGGGGGTGTGGGGGGTTATGTGGAATTATATGAATGTTTATATGAGTGTATGAGGAATTATGTGAATTTTTATATGAATTTATGTGAATGGATGGGAGAGGATATGTGGATGTAGAAATATAGTATGTGTGGACGTGGGTGGATGGGGGTGTGGGGGGTATGTGAAATTATTTGAATGCTTGTATGAGTGTACGTGGAATTATGTGAACTTTTATATGAGCATATGTGAACGTATGTAAATGTTCATATGAGCATATGTGGAATTATGTGAATGTTTAGTTGAGTATATACGGACTGATGTTCATTTTTATTTGAGCATGTGTGGAATTATGTGAAGTTATGTAGATATGTGGGTATGGTATATGTGGAATTATGGGGATGTTTATATGAACTTATGTGAATGGATGGGAGAGGATGAGTGGATGTATAAATATAGTATATGCGGATCTGTGTAGATGGAGGTGTGGGGGGTTATGTGGAATTATGTGAATTTTGATATGAATTTATGTGAATGGATGAGAGAGAATGTGTGGATATATAAATATACTATGTGTAGACGTGTGTGGGTGGGGGTGTGGAGGGTTATGCGGAATTATGTGAATGTTTATGTGAACGTATGTGGACTTTTGTGAACGTTTATATCAACATATGTGAACGTACGCAAATTATGTGATGATATATTCGGACAATATATATGTGACAAATTTGGGATGGTACAAATAATGGGATGATATATTTGTGACAAATTTGGACACATATCTACATACATATGACTTTACACATGCGCATATATCGAAATATGTGAATGTATGTGAACACATGTAAACACATGTGTGACTTCCCATACACATATGTAAACATATGTATACACATATATGGACGCATGTGACATATATATGTATACACATGTGTCGACGTATATGGACATCCGTATACATATGATTGAACGTATTTGGACACATATCTACATATATAAGACTTTGACTTTGCATATGCGCATATATCGACATATGTAGAAATCTGTACACATACACATGATTGAACCTACGTGGAAGCATATGTATATATGTGCCTTTACATATACACATATATCGATATATATGGCCATATATGTCGATACGTATACATATATATGAACGTATATGAACATATATATATATACTGATGTATTTACATATGTCCACAAAAACATACACATACGTGAACGTACATATACACATACCAGGTTGTTCAATAAGTTTTGTTTTGTTTTGTTGAGGGCGTTGCTACTAGTCCAAATTTGTTTTTGTTTTGTTGGTTCACTCTTCTTATCAACGTATGTGAAGGTTCATTTCAATCAGTCAATTCATTCTTTGTTTACAAGCCATTTAGTGTCGCCGTGTCACAGTATTTTCGACAATGGAAAAAATTGAATATCGTGCAGTGATAAAATTCTTATTTTTGGAAGGTGTAGCACCAAAAGAAATTCACGAACGAATGTTAAGAGTGTATAATGAACGTTCACCTTCAATTAGAACAGTAGAAAGATGGGTTGCTGAATTTAACCGTGGTCGTACAAGCTTTGAAGACGATCCACGTGAAGGACGTCCAAAAACCGCATCAACACCAGAAATCGTAGCCAAAGTACAGGATATGGTTTTGGAAGATCGTCGATTGACTGAGAGGGATTTAGTAGAGGCTCTACACATCTCATTAGGCAGTGTGAGTCATATTTTAAATGAAATTTTGAGTTTTAAAAAGCTGTGTGCACAATGGGTGCCGCATTCGCTAACAATTGAACAAAAACACATTCGAATGCGACTTTCTCAACAACATTTGGATCGTTTTAAAAAGGATAAAGTGGATTTTGTGCGTCGATTCATCGCTATGGATGAGACTTGGGTCTATCACCATGATCCTAAATCAAAACAAGAGGCTAAAGAGTGGTGTGAACCTGGTTGTTCGGCTTCGAAACGAGTTCGTGTCCAGAAATCGACCAAGAAGTTTCTGGCATCAGTTTTTTGGGATGCGAAAGGAATTTTATTTGTGGATTCCTTGCAAACTGGTAAAACAATTAATTCTGAATATTATTGCAACCTTTTGGACCAGTTGAAGGAAAAAATTCGTGAAAAAAGACCCGGTTTGCAGAAGAAAAGAATCCTTTTTCATCAGGACAACGCACCGTGTCACAAGAGCATTTTGACAATGGCTAAAATCCATGAATTAAAGTTCGAATTGTTGGAGCATCCGCCGTATTCACCAGATTTCGCCCCCAGCGACTTCCATTTGTTTCCAGAACTCAAAAAATGTATGCGTGGCAAGCGTTTTTCGTCAAATGAAGAGGTCATAACGGCTGTTGAAGCGTATTTTGCAGACCTTCCGGAATCTCACTTCAGGGATGGGATCCACAGATTGGAGGATCGTTGGAGCAAGTGCATTAATGTTCAGGGAGATTATACTGAATAATAAAGTGTATTTTGAACCATAACATTGTGTTTTTCTTATCGAACGACAAAACTTATTGAACATCCGGTATGTCATTTTTCACATATGCATATCTCGACATATGTGGAGGTAAATAGACGTATGTTGACACACCTATACACCTGTATCGACATCCATACACACACACATGTACGCGCGTCTCCATGCTCCATATAAAAAAAATGTATATTATTGTTTATATGTTTATACACAAACCTTTACATCAAACTGAAAATATGTGCACTAATCCCACATCAAATTGTAAGTTCACACATGGACTCATGCCTAGCCTCACAATATTATGGCACATTACATAACACAGTTACATCCTCTAATTGAGCACGCGCGCGCAGCATATACTATATATGTGTGTGGACATATGTGCCTGGCTTGTCAGAGGCCTCCTGTGTGTTTAAACGCGGATCCCCAGAATTTGTGTGCGATGTTACGGGGTGTCGGCGGAATTTGAACCAGGCAATTTTCGAGCAGTCTTCCCAAGAACAGAAATCAATTATCGGCCGTGTGCTCTGTTGGTCAATTTATGTACGTAAGCGTGTCTAAGTGGTGTATACTTATCACTATCATGGATCTTATTTTCGTGTAATTAAATTTATATTTAATTGTGTTGTACTGTAGGGAGGTGTGTATTATTAAGTGTGAGAATATATCTTACATTTTGCTGCAGTTTTTTTTATTTCTGGGGTGGTATTAAGAATTTCTGAATACGGTTTGCATTTTTTGGAATTGGTTTGCATCCTTTTTGAGTTTATAAAAGTACTACATGATTAGAAAACCTCAGGTTTTGACGCCATCTTGAAAATTGTTTTCTTTTCCCATATTTTCACACATCTTCGATTATATCTCTGGAAATTTTACGAATTTCTGAATGCGGTTTGAACATTTTGGGTTTGTTTCGCATTCTTTTGGAGTTTTTAAAATTACAAGCAGATTGGAATATTTTAATGTCGACGCCATCTTGAAATTTTTTTTACCATATTTTGCTGCGTTTTTGTTTATATCTCGGAAAGTATTGCAAATTTTTGAATGCGGTTTGAATTTTTCGTGTTTGTTTTGCATCCTTTTTGCGTTTCCAAAATTACTAGATGATTGGAAAACCTCCAGTTTTAACGCCATCTTGAAAATTGTTTCTTTATCTTATTTCCACACATTTTCGTTTATATCGCTGGAAATTTTGCGAATTTTTTAATGCGGTTTGAATTTTTCGTGTTTGTTTCGCATTCTTTTTGAGTTTTTAAAATTACAAGCAGATTGGAATATTTTAATTTCGACGCCATTTTGAAATTTTTTTTTACCATATTTTGCTGCGTTTTTGTTTATATCTGTGGAAGTATTTTGAATATTTGAATGCGGTTTGAATTTTTTCGAATTGTTTTACATCCTTTTTGAGTTTATAAAATTACTAGATGATTGGAAAACTTCCGGTTTTGACGCCATCTTGAAAATTGTTTCCTTTTCTCATATTTTCACACATTTTCAATTATATCTCTGGAAATTTTAGGAATTTCTGAATGTGGTTTGAATTTTTCGGATTTGTTTCGCATTCTTTTTGAGTTTTTAAAATTACAAGCAGGTTGGAATATTTTAATTTCGACGCCATCTTGAAAGTTTGTTTACCATATTTTGCTGCGTTTTTGTTTATATCTCTGGAAGTATTTCGAATATTTGAATGCGGTTTGAATTTTTTGGAATTGTTTTGCATCTTTTATGAGTTTATAAAATTACTAGATGATTGGAAAACCTACGGTTTTGACGCCATCTTGGAAATTGTTTCTTTATCATATTTTCACACATTTTCGTTTATATCCCTGGAAATTTTGCGAATTTTTTAATGCGGTCTCAATTTGTTGGGTTTGTTTCGCATTTTTTTGGGGTTTCTAAATTTACAAGCAGATTGGAATATTTTAATTTCGACGCCATCTTGAAAGTTTTTTTTACCATATTTTGCTGCGTTTTTCTTTATATCTCTGAAAGTATTACGAATATTTGAAAACGGTTTGAATTTTTTTGAATTGGTTTACACCCTTTATGAGTTTATAAAATTACTGGATGATTGGAAAACCTCCGGTTTTGACGCCATCTTGAAAATTGTTTTCTGTTCTCATATTTTCACACATTTTCGATTATATCTCTGGAAGATTTGCGATTTTTTTTAATGCGGTTTGAATTTTTCGGGTTTGTTTCGCATTCTTTTTGAGCTTTTAAAATTACAAACAGATTGGAATATTTTAATTTCGACGCTATCTTGACATTTTTTTTTACCATATTTGGCTGCGTTTTTGTTTATATCTCTGGAAGTATTACGAATATTTGAATGCGGTTTCAATTTTTTGGAATTGTTTTGCATCCTTTTCGAGTTTACAAAATTACTGGATGATTGGAAAACCTCCGGTTTTGACGCCATCTTGAAAATTGTTTTCTTGTCTCATATTTTCACATATTTTCGATTATATCTTTTTAAATTTTGCACTTTTTTGAATGCGATTTGAATATCTCGTGTTTATTTGACTTATGTTTCAAGTTTACAAAATTATAAGCAGATTGCAAAACCTTCGGTGTTGACGTCATTTTTAAATTTTTTTTGTAACATATTTTGCTGCATTTTTGTTTATATCTCTGGAAATATTGCGAATTATTGAATGCGGTTTGAATTTTCCGGGTTTATTTTGCTTCCCTTTTAAATTTACAAAATTATAAGCAAATTGCTAAACCTTCGGTTTTGACGTCATCTTGAAAGGTTTTTTAACATATTTTGCTGCGTTTTTCGGCTTCATTTCGCATTATTTTTGAATTTCCAAAATTACTAGACGATTGGAAAACCTTCTTGAAAGTTTTTTACCATATTTCGCTGTGTTTTTGTTTATATCTCTGGAAGTATTGCGAATTTTTTAATGCTGTTTGAATTTTTCAGGATTATTTTGCATTCTTTTTGAGTTTTTAAACTTACGAGCTGATTGGAATATTTTAATTTCGACGCCATCTTGAAAGTTTTTTTTACCATATATTTTTTTTAAATTTTCGGGTTTATTTTACTTCTCTTTTGAGTATACAAAATTTCTAAACGATTGAAAAACCTCCGGTTGTGACGCCATTTTGAAAATTGTTTTTTCTTTCATATTTTGACACATTTTGGTATGTATCTCTTTAAATTTTGCGAATTTTTTAATGCGGTTTGAATTCTTCAGGATTATTTTACATCTCAATTCAAGTTACAAAATTACTGGACGATTGGAAGATCTTCGGTATTAACGCCATCTTGAACATTTTTTTATCGTATTTTGTTGCATTTTTGTTTATTTCTTTGGAAATATTACGAATTTTTGATTGCAGTTAAAATTTTTCAGGTGTGTTTTGCCCTCTTTTTGAGTTTCCAAAATTACGAACCGATTGGAATACTTTTAATTTCAGCGCCATCTTGAAAATTGTTTTCTTCTTCACATTTTGCTGCATTTTCGTTTATATCTCTGGAAATATTGCGAATTTTTGAATGCGGTTTGAATTTTTCGGGTTTATTTTACTTCTCTTTTGAGTTTACAAAATTATAAGCAGATTGCAAAGCCTTCGGTTTTGGCGACATCTTGAAAGTTCTTTTTACCATATTTTGCTGCGCTTTGGTTTATATCTCTGGAAATATTGCGAATTTTTGAATGCGGTTTGAATTTTTCGGGTTTGTTTTGCACTCTTTTTGAGTTTCCGAAATTACGAACCGATTGGAATACTTTTAATTTCAACGCCATTTTGAAAATTGTTTTCTTCTTCATATTTTACTGCATTTTCGTTTATATCTCTGTAAATTTGGGGAATTTTTTAATGCAGTTTGAATTTTTCGGCTTCACTTTGCATTCTTTTTGAGTTTCCAGAATTACAAGCAGATAGGCATACTTTTAAATTCGACGCCATCTTGGAAATTGTTTTTTTCTCTCATATTTTCACACATTTCCGTTTGTATTATAATTTTCCCGTTTCTGTAGGATGCAACTTGGAATTTGTATACAAACAAGCCAATTGAAAAACTTTTCTTTTTGGAACCATCTTGAAAGTCGTTACTTACTATATTTTGATACATTTATTTAATTACCATAGCAAATTCTAAGTAATCCATTCACAATTTCATTCTTATTTGAAATCGGCGAATAAATAAATATAAATATAGATGCTTTACCAAATAATATAAAATAAAGCAGAAACACGTATTTTCTTCGTTTCCTCGTATCCATCTACTATTACCCATAATTTCACACATTTTCTATAAATAAGCCAGAGCATGAACTTTCCGTTATTCAATATTATAAAAACAACGCAGAAACGTGCATTTTCTTGTGGTAAAATTTCTTGCTAAATATCTAAAATAAAAATCATAGAATACGTCTTCCACATTAATATATACAAAAAATACATAAACACACAATTTCACATATACATTTACTATTCTTAAAAATTTCATGTATTCCCTACATGCAAGAACATATTTTTCCATTATTAAACAAAAAAGTATACAGAAATATACATTTTCTCATACACACTTAATATTCCCTAAAATTCCACGCATACAATATATATAATCATAGAATACGGCCTCCACATTAATATAATACATATATATTCAGGTTTATATGTACCGATAGAGGCAGTGCGTCAGCAATTTTAATGAAGTGAAATATAACAATTTTTTCTCATGACGCATATGGTGCGTCATCAATTTTCATGACGCATACGGTGCGTCACGGAATTTGTCCTCATGACGCATATGGTGCGTCATCAATTTTCATGACGCATACGGTGCGTCATCAATTTTCATGAAGCCAAATATTAACATTTTTTGCCATGACGCACATGGTGCGTCATCAATTTTCATGACGCATACGGTGCGTCATAAATTTTCATGAAGCCAAATATTAACATTTTTTGCCATGACGCATATGGTGCGTCATCAATTTTCATGACGCATTCGGTGCGTCATCAATTTTCATGAAGCCAAATATTAACATTTTTTGCCATGACGCACATGGTGCGTCATCAATTTTCATGACGCATACGGTGCGTCATCAATTTTCATGAAGCCAAATATTAACATTTTTTGCCATGACGCATATGGTGCGTCATCAATTTTCATGACGCATACGGTGCGTCATCAATTTTCATGAAGCCAAATATTAACATTTTTTGCCATGACGCACATGGTGCGTCATCAATTTTCGTGACGTATACGGTGCGTCATCAATTTTCATGAAGCCAAATATTAACATTTTTTGCCATGACGCATATGGTGCGTCATCAATTTTCATGACGCATACGGTGCGTCATCAATTTTCATGAAGCCAAATATTAACATTTTTTGCCATGACGCACATGGTGCGTCATCAATTTTCATGACGCATACGGTGCGTCATCAATTTTCATGAAGCCAAATATGAACATTTTTTGCCATGACGCATATGGTGCGTCATCAATTTTCATGACGCATACGGTGCGTCATCAATTTTCATGAAGCCAAATATTAACATTTTTTGTCATGACGCACATGGTGCGTCATCAATTTTCATGACGCATACGGTGCGTCATCAATTTTCATGAAGCCAAATATTAACATTTTTTGTCATGACGCATATGGTGCGTCATCAATTTTCATGATGCATACGGTGCGTCATCAATTTTCATGAAGCGAAATATTAACATTTTTTGCCATGACGCACATGATGCGTCATCAATTTTCATGACGCATACGGTGCGTCATCAATTTTCATGAAGCCGAATATTAACATTTTTTGCCATGACGCATATGGTGCGTCATCAATTTTCATGACGCATACGGTGCGTCATCAATTTTCATGAAGCCAAATATTAACATTTTTTGTCATGACGCACATGGTGCGTCATCAATTTTCATGACGCATACGGTGCGTCATCAATTTTCATGAAGCTAAATATTAACATTTTTTGCCATGACGCATATGGTGCGTCATCAATTTTCATGACGCATACGGTGCGTCATCAATTTTCATGAAGCTAAATATTAACATTTTTTGCCATGACGCATATGGTGCGTCATCAACTTTCATGACGCATACGGTGCGTCATCAATTTTCATGAAGCCAAATATTAACATTTTTTGCCATGACGCACATGGTGCGTCATCAATTTTCATGACGCATACGGTGCGTCATCAATTTTCATGAAGCCAAATATCAACATTTTTTGCCATGACGCACATGGTGCGTCATCAATTTCCATGACGCATACGGTGCGTCATCAATTTTCATGAAGCCAAATATTAACATTTTTTGCCATGACGCACATGGTGCGTCATCAATTTTCACTCCATGACTAAAAATTCACAATGCAACAAATTTCGTCGCACACACCCACAGCCCCGAAACCGTCACAGAAAAGTAAATGATCATCTCCAGCGCGTAATACAGCGTTCGATTAGCTTTGTGCCCCGAGGCAGTGGGCTGTCGGTCGGCAAGGGTCGTAGGGCTGCAGAGGGTTGGCAGGCCTGGTTATATTAAGCGTGTCGCGCGCGTCCGGTGCAATAAATAATAATTAGCCGCTAATTACGCGGCGGCGGCGGCCATGTTGTCAGCCGAGGTTCGACAGCCTGGAAGCGGGCTGTGCGGCTGATGTGGGTGGTGAGCCGTCGGGGGTCAAACCCGGAATGCGGCATTAATCACGGAACGTCGTTGGATCCGTCTGCACAACGGGTGACTCGATCAAAGTCAAGAGAAATTCAGAAAATGAGGAGCGGAGGTGTGTGGAATTTCAAGTGCCGACTATAGTCGGCGTGGAAAATGTAAGGGTTTAGTGGGTGCCGACTATAGTCGGCGTGAAAATGGTAAGCTTTTAGTGGGTGCCGACTATAGACGGCATAAAAATTGGAAGCATTTAAATGGGTGCCGAGTATAGTCGGCGTAAAAATTGCTAACATTTAGTGGATGCTGACTAGAGTCGGCGTTAAAATTGCAAGCATTTAGTAGGTGCCGACTATAGTTGGCGTGAAAATTGTAAGCATTTGGTGTCTCTCGACTATAGTCGGAGTAAAAATGGCAAGCATTTGGTACATGTCGACTATAGTCGGCCTAAAATTGCAAGCATTTGGTGGGTGCCGACTATAGTCGGCGTACAATTGCAAGCATTTAATTGGTGCCGGATATAGTCGGCGTAAAATTGTAAGCATTTGGTGTCTGTCGACTATAGTCGGAGTAAAAATGGCAAGCATTTGGTACATGTCGACTATAGTCGGCCTAAAATTGCAAGCATTTGGTGGGTGCCGACTATAGTCGGCGTACAATTGCAAGCATTTAGTTGGTGCCGGATATAGTCGGCGTAAAATTGCAAGCATTTGGTGCATGTCGACTATAGAAATTGCAAGGATTTAATGGGTGCCGACTATAGTCGGCGTAAAAATTGCAAGCATTTCGCGCATGTCGACTATAGTCGGCGTGAAATTTGTAAGCATTTAGTGAGTGCCGACTATAGTCGGCGTGAAAATAGTAAGCATTTGATGCATGTCGACTATAGTCGGCGGAAAAATTGCAAGCATTTAGTAGGTGCCGACTATAGTCGGCGCGAAAATTGTAAGCATTCGGTGTCTGCCGACTATAGTCCGAGTAAAAATGGCAAGCATTTGGTGCATGTCGACTATAGAAATTGCAAGCATTTAATGGGTGCCAATTATAGTCGGCGTAAAAATTGCAAGCATTTCGTGCATGACGACAATAGTCGGCGTGAAATTTGTAAGCATTTAGTGGGTGCTGACTATAGTTGGCGTGAATATAGCAAGCGTTTGGTGGATGCCGACTATAATCGGCGTCAAAATTGCTAGCATTTAGGGGATGCCGACTATAGTCGGCGTAAAAATTGCAAGCATTTAGTGGGTACCGACTATAGACGGCGTGAAAATTATAAGGATTTGGTGCAATGACGACTATAGTCGGCGTAAAAATTGCAAGCATTTACATAGTGGATGCCCACTATAGTCGGCGTAAAACTTACAATCATTTAGTGGGTGCCGACTATAGTCGGCGTAAAAATTGCAGGCATTTAGTTGGCATGCATTGCAATGCAAAAATTGCAAGCATTTACATAGTGGATGCCGACTATAGTCGGCGTAAAACTTACAATCATTTAGTGGGTGCCGACTATAGTCGGCGTAAAAATTGCAGGCATTTAGTTGGTGCCGACTATAGATGGCGTGAAAATTGTAAGCATTTAATGGGTGCCGACTATAGTCGGCGCGAAAATTACAAGCATTTAGTGGATGCCGACTATAGTCGGCGTAAGAATTGCAAGCATTTGATGCATATCGACTATAGCCGGCGTAAAAATTGTAAACATTTAGTGCGTGCCGACTATAGTCGGCGTGAGAATTGTAAGCATTTGGAGGGCGCCAACCATAGTCGGCGGAAAAATTGCAAGCATTCAGTGGGTGCCGCCTATAGTCGGCGTGAAAATTTTAATCATTTGGTGGATGCCGACTATAGTCGGCGTAAAACTTGCAAGCATTTTGTGGATGCCGACTATAGTCGGCGTAAAATTGCAAGCATTTAGTGGATGCCGACTATAGTCGGCGTAAAATTGCAAGAATTTAGTGGGTGCCGACTATATTCGGTCCGTGCTATACATGTAATTGACGGTTCCTATTATAGTAGCGCTATACACAAATACACAATTTATACAGTAATAGTACACCTATACTATCTTAACACAACAATAATAAGTATTAAATAATAAGTAATAATGCCCCCATATTACCTTAATATAAACATAATATCTTATACACCCCATTACCCTCCATAAACATACTATACACAACTACACAGTTTATACAATAATAGTGGACCCATTATATTAATACAGTTAAAGTACTAAATAATAAGTAACACTATACCCATACTATTTTAACATAAAAATAATAATATACGCCCCATTACCCTGCATACATATACTATACGCAACTACCCAATTCACACAGTAATTCACATTTCACCATTTCTCCCACACTATCTTAAAATAAAAATAGTTAACACTAAATAACATATCTTTATTCAAAGTAGTAAATAATGTGTCTTAACATAAAAATAATATGTAATAAATAATAAGTAATAGTAAACCCACACTATCTTAACATAAAAATAATATGTATACCATACACCCCATTACTCTTCATACACACACTATACACAGCTACGAAATTTCACCAAAAATACAATTTATATAGTAATAGTACTCCCATACTATCAATACATCTTAACTTAAAGTACTAAATAATATATAAGTATTATATATTAATAATTAAAAGTATACAGTCTTGAGAATAGCTCCTGCAAGTTTCAAAATGATTCTTTAAAAATTGTCGGAGATATAGCATTTGAAGCGAGACAGTTACATTTCTTTCGTTCGTAGCTGTCCGTTAATTGAAGTGTTCGTTTCGATTTGGTTATAAGCGCGTCAACGTAAGAAAATTGTTGTACAAACTAATTTTTTGATAAAAATGGAGAGGAAAAGGGGTTCCAGAGAAGCTCATCGGTCAGCCAGTTTTATAAAAGATACGAAAAGAAAGGGATCGCGTCCTCTCAACAAACACGAAGCAGAAAAACAGACAGCGAGTACCAGCGCTTTGTCGAGAAAATGAAAAACAGCGAACGACGTATATGTTCCTGAAGAACGAAGCATCGGATATCGCATTTTCAATTTTATCACTGTGTCTCAGCAATTTCTGAGCATGTCAAGTGCAAAGTATGTAACTCTAATGTAGAGTTTAAAACGGAAAGCACTCGAGGACTTGGTTTTCAAATTTTGATTGCGTGTCCACCTTGCAACCCAATTTCAATTCCATCATGTCAATTTATTGGACCAGCATATGAAATTAATAGACGCTTCATATTTGCTATGCGTTTATTGGGTATTGGTTTAAATGGAGTAAGAAAATTTTGTGGGCTAATGGATCAGATTACTGACAATAATGCACGCAATTGAAATTTCTACGGGACCATATGTCCATGAATACTCAGTCTACTTTGCCGAGCTTCTAGCACAGGATGCGATAAAATGTGCAAAAATATTACGCCGGAAAGTTAGGATCAAAGCTTTTGATGCCACCACATCTTGGGAAGGGTCACTGTAGGCCCCTGGAGTGGATAACTCTGTGTAAGTTTTAAAAAAAAATGTATCCCCTTAAGGGGACATTCTACTTTCTCATCGAAAAATTTTACTGATTTTCAATAATTTTTTTCTTATCGAAGATAGAAACGCAGCAATTTGAAACTTTCACATTGTATCATATCGACCTTTATTTATACAAAAATATTTTTTTTTATGTTTTTTCACATTTTTTCATATAAATTCTTCTTGATTGCTGGAGCACCTCCAAAAAATTCATACTTACTGGCGTGCGTGATTGCGGTCGTTGGGATAATCAGAAAAAAAAAACAGAACAGGAATCTTAATTTACATACTAACCACTATCGCATGAAACACGGAGAAAGAGTTTGCATGAAAACTTTCAAAATGACTGACTTTCCAAAATTAGGTTCACGAAAATGGCACTTTTTCCGTCTTTTTATGATGGAAAAAAATGAGAAAATATTGATTAATTAACACACCCGTGGTTCATACGATAGGCATAAGTATGTAGAATAATATATTCAAATCTCGGACCGATTGATCGAATAGTTTTTTTTGGAATCGTGTACACCAGTTGAAAAAATATAGTACTGAGAAAAACGCATTTAAAGTTTTGCATATCGAATTTTTGTATATAAAAGGTTCTTACGTAGTAAATTGTAATATACAATAATTCATAGTCGGATCAATGTTCACATGCAGATCAGCATTGTCTTTTAATTTTTCTGCCGATGTACTAGCGTACTCTAAACTGCACTCACTTGTATGCTGATTTCCAATAAACTTTCTTTTTCGCGAACGACAGGGTCTCGAATTGACAAATTTACTTTGTTTTCGATCCATATTAAAACGATACGTTTCTTTTGAAAACTGTTTGAATACTGAATGCATGTTCAGAAAGCAATAAACGTAACAGACATCGTCAAGGTCAAGGGTAAGATGATATGTAGATGTTATTTTGGTGCGCGGAACACACTCCTTCGTAATGTTTACCAATTCAATGTTTACATTTGGCTGATCTTCTCTTTTAAATCGTTTCCAGAATTAGATCATTTCTTAGAACAAATATAGATCGCCGAAAGAGCAAAACCCTTCTATCTGCGCGAGGTGGGTTAGATGCGAGGCCTATAACTTTCCCAATTTTTCGAATTTATCGCTGCAAATTTAAGGACATAATCTCGAAAGTATATACTTTCGAATAAGGCAATAAAAAAAAATCGATTTTTTCGACCCGAGAAAGTAGAATGTCCCCTTAAATTTTCAAAAAATCGAAAAAAATTGTTTGTCTTACATGATACTTTAGAGCCTTAAAAATAAGGTGCAATTTGTCTTATAGGCAAAAATATTTTTTAAAGTGGTTTTATAAAGTACATGTTTACCGATTCTAAAACTTCTGAAGGGACATAATACCAATCGAAATCCAGATTCGATCGAAAAAATGCGAAACGAAATTTTGGCAACTCTTTAACATAAATTTTCGACGGATGAAGTGCCGCAACACGCGAATTGCCCGGGATCGGCATAAATATTGCGTTTTCTATTTTTAACGATCGATTTGAAAGCATAATGGCAATGATGCAGATGTTACAATTGACTATGGGTCGTAATTGTTGCAACTTCTTCTTCGCCGCATCAAGTTTTCCAGGAAAGAGAAAGAGGAAGAAAATATTAATGCAGAAGGACACCTATATGGTGCAGGCATTGCAGAATAATCGTAAATATGGCAAAACTAGTAAAATAATATGAAATAATGTTACTGAAAACTTTAAATTCGTTTTTCTCGAAACTACGTTTTCCAAATTGCCTTGCAGCATAACTTAAACAAATTTTGATGGTGTCAAATATTACGATTTTCAAATTTTCATAATGATGCATCCATTAAAATTTAACATCATTAATTTTAATGAAATTTTCATTATGATGCATCAATTTCAATTCTTCATTATAATGCACCAATTAAAATTTAACTTCATCAATTTTAATGATGTCAAGTATTAACATTTTTCAAATTTTCCTCATGACGCATACGGTGCGTCATCAATTTTGATGCTGTCAAATATTACAATTTTCTAATTTTCATAATAATGCATCAATTAAAGTTTAACATCATCAATTTTAATGAAATTTTCATTGTGATGCAATAATTTCAATTCTTCATTATAATGCACCAATTAAAATTTAACTTCATCAATTTTAATGATGTCAAGTATTAACATTTTTCAAATTTTCCTCATGACGCATACGGTGCGTCATCAATTTTGATGCTGTCAAATATTACAATTTTCATAATGATGGACCAATTAAAATTTAACATCATCAATTTTAATGAAATTTTCATTATGATGTACCAATTTTAATTCTTCATTATAATGCACCAATTAAAATTTAACTTCATCAATTTTAATGATGTCAAGTATTAACATTTTTCAAATTTTCCTCATGACGCATACGGTGCGTCATCAATTTCGATGCTGTCAAATATTACAATTTTCAAATTTTTATAATGATGCATCAATTTTGTTATTTTGGTGCGCGGAACACACTCCTTCGTAATGTTTACCAATGCAATGTTTACACTTGGGTGATCTTCTCCTTTAAATCGTTTCCAGAATTAGATAATTTCTTAGAACAAATAAAGATCGCCGAAAGAGAAAAACCCTTCTATCTGCGCGAGGTGGGTTAGATACGAGGCCTATAACTTTCCCAATTTTTCGAATTTATCGCTGCAAATTTAAGGACATAATCTCGAAAGTATATACTTTCGAATAAGGCAATAAAAAAAAATCGATTTTTTCGACCCGAGAAAGTAGAATGTCCCCTTAATGCACATTTGCTTTCGTCAAATTTGATGACGCACGGTATGCGTCATGTCGAAAAATTGCGAAAATTTTTCTCCGTGAAAATTGATGACGCACCGTATGCGTCATGGCGAAAAGTTTGTCCAACTCCGGGGGGCCGCCATCAAACCCCGAAGTGGGTACTACGTGGGATGGATGAGGATAAGCTAGTCGCTGCCGCCCTCGTCGAAGAATGGAGCCCACGCTCGCAAATGGCTGAGGGGGATCGCGATCCGGAAGTCATGGCTGTCGAATTCAAACGAGTCATGACGCGGATTTGCGACTCAGCCATGAGAAGAGGAGGACCACACCCAGGACGACGAGCGGCGTACTGGTGGTCGGACGAGATTGCGGACCTACGAGCGGTCTGCATTTCGGCCCGACGTCGGTACGCACGCCATCTGCGCAGACGGCGGCGTGGGATGGCTGAAGAAGAACAGGATCGGAACGGTCGAGCGCTTTATGACGCTTACAGTAGCGCGCGCAAGACCGTTCAGGAGGCGATCCAGAGCGCCAAGAACAGGGCATGGAACGAGCTCAGGGAAACCATAGATCGGGATCCCTGGGGTCGTCCCTACAATATCGTCCTGCGCAAGCTCAAAGACGGGGGGCCTCCGGCTACCAGCAGACTGGAGCCGGAACTCTTGGAGCGGGTCATAGGTACCCTCTTCCCACCGGATGAGGAGGGGGAGAATGGGCGACCCGCCCCCCGTGAAGATCAAGTGGCGGCTGCCGAAGAGGAGTCGCGCGTGGTCACCGACGAGGAGTGGCTCATCGCCACACGTAGGCTCAGGGGCAAGAAAGTGGCCCCAGGGCCGGACGGCGTGCCAGGGAAGGCGTTGGCGCTTGCCATTCCGGCGGTGGGCAGGAACATCATCGACATGTTCAACACATGCTTACATAAGGGGGTCTTCCCATCGGTGTGGAAGACCGCGAAATTAGTACTGCTCCCCAAGCAGGGACGAACAGGGGACACAGCCTCGGCTTACCGACCCATTTGCCTTTTGGACGAGGTCGGTAAGCTGTTCGAGCGGGTCCTGGTGCACCGCCTTCTGCGGCATCTGTCCGAGGTGGGGCCCGATCTCGATGACGACCAATTCGGTTTCCGTCGTGGCCGATCGACGATCGATGCGGTGAAGCGCGTGCGCGGCTTCACGGATAGATACACCACCAGTGGCGGGGTGGTATTGGCGGTGAGCCTCGACATCGTCAATGCCTTCAACACCCTGCTCTGGGGGGTGATTCGGAGCGCCTTGGAATACCATGGCGTTCCGGCGTACTTGCGGGCCGTCATCGGAGACTACCTCCGAGACAGAAAGATTGCGTACACTAGCAGGGTCGGAGGCACCCACCTGCGCAGTGTGAACAGGGGGTCCCGCAGGGGTCGGTCCTCGGACCGCT